>CM076578.1:1428268031-1428498771 GCA_034641835.2 Pinus albicaulis
AAATTGAGAAGAACAATACCTGCTGTTAGCCACCTATATTTTTCAATCATATCAGCTGGTGGCTAAATTTTCTTTGCAGCCTTCAAGAAACAAGTTTAATCCTGAAAATTGTTGGTACTTGAAGTCTGTTGGTAAGAGTCCGAATTGCTGTTGGTTCTACATATTCTCCATCCTCTCTGCCTCTGATGTACCATGAAAATCCTAATCAAAATGTTGCTGCATCCTTCCCCTTTTTCCTCCCTCCCCCCCGTCTTCCATTTTCCCTTCATTTCTTCAAAATCTCCTTCACCCACAAAAACACCATCAAACCCTTGTATATTCCTTTTCCTCCATTTAATCTCATTTCCTAAGGTTAAAACCCACTTTTTTAACCTATCGGAACCTTTCTCCTCTCGCAAAAATCATTCAAAAACCATAGAAAAACATGTGTTTCTATGCGTTAGGTTCTAGCCCCTTAGGCTAAGCCCCTGCTTTCTCTCCATCCATTTGTCCCCCGCCGGAACCATGTGCAGAAGTCCGCAGGGCGCTTAAACCCTCAGAAATAATTTATCGCCCGAAAACGTTAAAACCTTTGTAAAACGCAAAGTCGGGTTTATTTTATTTCTCCACCAAAGAAAATCATATTAAAACTCCGCCGTCGATCTGTCCCACGGATCAACGGTGCGGAGTGTACCGTCATCTGGTGGGCCCCACCCCTTTTTCCGCCGCGCTGTTTTTCATTTCCGCCTGTTTCGTGCCCGCACCGCCTGTCGTCCGGAAGCAGTTTTGTGCCGTCGGCCAGCGATTCCACACGCTGGCCGACACGTGTTCTCCACCTCACCCCCAAAACCGTTGTTCCGAGTCTTTTCCCCGCGCGTTAAACCTTGTCCTATGGCCATGCAGCGGGATTCATTCCCGCCGTCGGATCCGGGCCCTCCCATCCGACGGTCCCCGATCACCTTTTCCCGCTCGCCCTTTAACCAATTCGCTCGTCCGTTAAAATTGCCCCGGCGCATTTAAAACCCAATCCCCGCCGTCGATCTCTGTAGATCGAAGGTCTGCATTCCCTCTCTCGATTCCATTATACGGTCCACTTTCCTCCGCGTTGACCGTTCGATTTGCTCCCAACCGTTGATCGCGATACGATCAACGGCCCCGATCTCTCCTTTCTCCTGCACGCCCTCCAATGCAGTCTATCCATATAAACGCAAGGATTTCCTCATTTTTCTTGTTTTTTGCAGGTTTTCAAAGGTTTTTCCTTCGTATTCTACGAAATCTAAAGGATGAGGGTGACGACTCCAATCCTTCCGATTTGTCCAGGGAATCGATCATACGGAGAAGAACAGTGATATTTGCAAAGTTTCATGAGCTCTGGTTGCCTCACGTCCCTGTAAAGCTCGGAAAATGCCATCAATATCAGAAGCAGAGAAAGAGTATCCGGTTTTGAAGACAGAATGAACCAGAGCAGCAATTTTGTGAAGATTGGCGGGGATTACGGCTAAGACGGTTATCAAAAGCCTAATCCCCGGCTCAGAACACGGATTAAAGAAAAAAACCTAAAAGTGTTCGGCAGACAGATCGCCTCCACCGCCATACTTTGAGGCGAATTGATTCCTCAACCACCACAGTGCCACCTATTGCCTCAGGAAGCTCAATCAGAGGATGAATTTATTGAACAAGATTAGATATTATGCCTCGAACAACCAAAGAAGTTATTACTGCACCGAATTTCAATGACAGGATGTTTGCAGAGTAACCCTAACAGTACGCAGAGCCTCAAAGGTCAACATAAGCTCTCTTCGAGCTTACTTCTTAAGTATAAACGCATTAATGCAATGTAACACCTGTAGAATTTCTTCATCGAACCTCACGGGGTCAGGAAGACATTAATTCTGCATTGAGTGTGTTTGAGATCTTTTAATAAGATCTCACCTCCTCATTCTTCTATAAAGACTTCAATAGAAGATGAGTGAGGGGTTGGTTTTTTGTTAGTTGGTTGTCAATGTAATTGCTGAAGTGCTGTAGCTATTTCTGAGTGGAGAACTCTTGACTGTAAATAGTGGTTTCATGGGCTCTTGGAGCTCTGCTTGTAACAAATAGGTTAGGTTGTGAAGAGAGATGTATTAAAACATTGGACTTGAAGATTGTAACCGGTTTGAAGCAATCAATACAAGTTGATTTATGGGATCCTGGTCTATGCTGATGGTGATGTTATTCTCACTGTAACTTGTTATTTTATTTTAGTTTTCAATTTGTTTCATTTTCTACTATAAAGAACAGTTTAAACATTGTTAGAGTTTGCTGTACACCAGTGACCTTCTCTGGCTGAAAAATCTTTATCCCAATGTTTTCTTCTTATTGTGTTATTTAGAAATGATTTAATTCAGTCTAAGCACAGAGATGCTGGCGTTCCCTCATCTTTTCGTCACCGCTGAATGTTGTTTTTAAAATGTTACTTTCATATATGTTGTGTAAGGAATGAATTGAGGAAATCAAAGGTTAGCCCTGAGTCCCTTTCTTGTTTGCTCAACTATTTGTCTGTTTCCCTTAGGATGTGTCAAAAGCTGACTAGTTTCAAAGCACTTATCAGATCTTGGGCCATTCTGTGTGATCTTGGTGATTGTCTTGGAAATAACTAAGTAAAGAAGGACTAAGATGAGGAGAAAGGTGAGCCCTACCCGCTAGTTCCTGCTCCAAAGGTTGCTTTTAAGTTTCTCTTTGTTTTAATCTGTTTTCTATTAGAAGTGTATCAAAGGCTGGCTAGTTTCAAAGTACTTACCAGATCCTAGTTTGCTTCTATGTTTTTCTTAAGTGCCTGGTCAAAGGCTGGCTAGTTTCAAAGTACTTACTAGATCCTGGGCTGCTCTTTGTTCTGCATCTGTTAATTCCCTTTCTTGTTGTATCACCCCATTCCATAAATCAAACTTTAAAGAGATCCTTAGGCCTAGATGACTTGCCCCATAGATTACTCTTGAACTTGGATGTTTCAATTAAATTCTCTTATGACTCCATAGCCCAATGGATTGAAAAATTGCCATCATCTTTCTTTAGAATCAAAGCTTATTTTGTTCACTTGCAACTTCTCACCTTTGAACCTATTTGCATATAGATCTTTCCGCCTCAGACAGCAACTATGTTCAACCATCCAAGAAAACCAAACAAAACCCTTGGCCTTCATAACTAGCCTAATATCATCATCCTAAACCTCAAAGACAATATCCATCATCGGACTTTGCCAATCTTGCTTGTTACAGAGACCTAACACCTGGGAACTAGTTCCTAGACCAATTGAGAAGAATATCATTGGTTCAAAATGGGTATTCAAAAACAAAATGAATGAGCAAGGACAAGTAATCAGGAATAAAGCAAGGCTGGTCTGCAAAGGATACTCACAAATTGAAGGACTTGATTATGAAGAAACATTTGCCCCTGTAGCCAGAATGGAAGCTATCAGAATGTTTCTGGCATTTTCATGCTATCAAAACTTCAAAGTATATCAAATGGATGTAAAATCTGCATTTCTGAATGGAGACTTAGAAGAAGTAGTCTACATGGAACAACCAGAAGGATTCTCATTGACAGACAAAGAAGACTATGTGTGCAGACTGAAGAAGGCCCTATATGAACTGAAACAGGCTCCTCGTGCTTGGTACTCAAGACTGGATAAATATTTTCAAAAACAAGGCTTTAAGAGAGGTGGAGTAGATAGCAATCTATACATAAAAGCCCATGAAAATGAACTCCTAATTGTTGTAGTATATGTTGATGACATCATGTTTGGAAGCAACAAAGATGAACTAGAAAAAGGGTTTGCTGATGAGATGAAAACTGAGTTTGAAATGTCTATGATTGGAGAGCTCAGTTTCTACTTGGGACTGAAAATTCAGCAAAAGAACACAGGTACATTCATCTCACAAGAAAAATACTTAAAGGAAATGCTAAAAAAGTTCAAAATGGAGGACTGCAAACCTGTGTCAACTCCCATGACCACAGGTTGCAAGCTGTGTGCTGATGATGGGTCTGCTGATATAGATCAAAAACTCTACAGATCCAGGATAGGAAGCCTGATGTATCTGACATCATCAAGACCAGAAATCATGCTAGCAGTAGGACTAGTGGCAAGATATCAAGTAGCACCTAAACAAAACCATCTTCTGGCAGTCAAAAGAATATTCAGATATCTACAAGGAACAACATTGTATGGACTTTGGTATCCTAAAAGCAAAAACTTCACTTTATCACCATACATAGATGCAAATTGGGCCAGCTGTGTGGATGACAGGAAGAGTACAAGTGGAGGTGCTTTATATCTAGGAGAAAGTCTGGTGGCATGGTTACGCAAGAAACAAACATCCATCTCTCTGTCTACAGCTGAAGCAGAATATATAGCAGCAGCATCATGTTGTACACAAGTCATGTGGATGAAGCAAACTCTTCAAGACATGAAGGTAAGCATTGATGAACCTATTTCAATCAATTGTGATAATACAAGTTCAAAAACTAAACATATTCCAATCAAGTATCATTTCCTCCGAGAACAAGTGGCTCAGAAGATAGTAAAGCTGGAATATGTACCAAAAAAAGAACAGACAGCAGATATATTTACCAAACCTCTTGCTAGAGAACCATTCCAATATTTGAGAGATAAACTAGGAGTAGTATCTACAGATGCTACTCTCTGATATAAAGAGAAAAGCACAATTTCAGGGGGAGAACAAAAACGAAAATATCATTTCAGGGGGAGAAAAGCCAGCAAGGAAAGCATGAATCAGGTCCTCAGGATCAAAGGATTAAGGCAAAAGAACACCAAGTTATTATCCTAAAGTTATCTGCATTATTCAAGCATCAAAAGGTCAATTACAGAGCAAAAGGATCAATTCTGAAACATTATATTAAGAATCTGAAACATAAAAACGAGTAGTGATTATCATTTTATGCCTCTCAGCATTTTAGTTGTTGACTCCAATCATACATCTCTGACTAGATAAAGCCGATCCAATGTATTCTATGAAGTATCATTATTCTCACTTTTAGCTCTGTACAAGTGAAAGAACTGTATCAATTTACAGTGTATATTCAAATTCGATAATCCTCAAAGAGTTCTCTCAACAAGTCTTATACATCACTATGGAGCAGCATGGTACAAAGTCAGCAGAAGAGGGTCTAAACATAACTTAGAGAGAGGAAATGCATAAAGAAACCCTTTTCCATTAATGTCAAAGGGGGAGGAAGAGAAAACAACAGGATAAAGAGGAGGCAAACAGATAAAATGTATTGCCATCAATGCCAAAGGGGGAGACTGTTGGAAATCTTGTCATTGATGGCAAAGGAGGTAGCAGATGCAGAGACAGGAACAGTTACAAGGAGACAAAGATAGACAATAAAGGCAGCAAAGAAGAAAATAGAGGAAGCAGAGGCAGAGGCAGAGTGACAGAAGCAGCAGAGACAGAGGCAGAGGCAGAGCCATTATAATTCCGAGAATCGCCCAACCTGGAGGACAAATATATAATATTTCGAGAATCATTACCCGATCGGTGTTACATATTTATACAAACATTATTTCGGGAATCGCCTAACCCGCTGGAGGATACATATATATATATCCATCACAATACATTTAAATGCCACGCATTTCATATTTTGCAATGGTCCAAGGTATATACATTAATATATATATTTAAGTGGAGCGCGTTATGATCAATGGAAAGGAAGTAATATAAAGTGGGACCCTCACCCAATCGCATCGGAGAAAAGCTTGGCAGCGGAACATAGTGAAAAGAGATCCGATTCAGTTCCGGACCTGATAAGGCATATAAACAGTGGCTTGATAAGTTTGAAATCCGGATTAATCGCATCGGAAAGAAACAAACCATCGCAACACATATTAAAAGACTTGCGATTGCGATTAAGAGTTCGGACCCGATGGGTGTATAAACGGTGGTTAATACATATTTGAATTCCAGCCTAATCGCATCGGAGCATCGCAGTATGGGCCAATCGGAACATCCAACCAAAAACTTGCGATTGCGATTGAAGCCCGGACCCGATGGGCTTATAAATTGTGATTAACAAATTTTCGATTCCATATTTCAAATCACATGTGATATTTGAAGTTGCAATTGCAATCAATCGCAATCGGAGCAGGAGAAATCAATCGCAATCGGAGATCGCTGGCGGAGTTAAATTAATCGCATCAGCAAATATCAATGAACAGTGATCAATCGCAATCGGAGCAGGAGCGATAAAACGCAATCGGAGGAAAGTCAATGCATCGGAAAGCATGACAAGTGGGCCCTAAAGGAGTTTTATATGTTTTAAAATAGGCTTTATTGTATGCGCCGAGAGTATGTTAAGGTGTATTAAAAGGGCAGATTATATGATTAAATCAACTTATAATTAAGCCAAGACACAAATTTGGGTTATATATATATGTTAAAAGGCGCTGTCACACACACACACACAGATATATATATATAACGCTATTGCGATAAGCCGCCTGGTCTGTAGATCCACGGGCCTCAGCTTAAGGGGAGGGCGATTATTAATGTAATACAATTGTGATATATGTATGTTCCGGCCTGCGGAACTCGCCACATCAACAAGACACTCGTGGCATGAAAAGGGTTGGAATTTGTCCAGATTTACAGTCAGCTGATACAGAAGGCACAGTTACACCACAGTAGAGGACAGAAAAGACAAACACAGTCAAAGAAAAGACAAATGCACAGCTATCCAAGAGGCTGAATGAGTGAGTGGGAGTTCTCATTGTAATATTTTTATTTATATTGTTTTGATGCATTGGCAAGTCTCCGGAGCAAAAACAAAGATCCCACTATAATATTAAAATAAGCATCTACAGTTACATTTTTCTGAGTGAGCTGAAAATAAATGAAAAGGCAGAAAGCGAAGAGGTATGGCTGTCCATTACAAATTCTTTGAGGAATGCTAACAGTCACAAGAAAAGTCTTATAAATAATATCATCTGGATATGCAAGGTGAGGTTAGAGAGAATAAATCTAGATAAGGCAGAGTATAGAAGCGTAAGGCAGAGAAGACTAAAAGAAGAGCAGAAATAGAAGCTACAGAACAGAGCTGATATCTGAGGTAAATCAGTAAACATTCAGTTTTGAAATTTGAGGAAGTTGGAGCTTCCCTATCAGTTGTTGTTGACTGAGGTTGGAGCCTCCTGTAGGTTGGTTCCTGCAGAAAATCGAAGGGAGTTGGTGCTTCCTTGCAAGTTGTAGCTTGCAGAATTGAGGATAGAGCCTCCTGTAGGTTGGTGCCTGCAGAAAAAAGTGGTGAGAGGGAGTTGGAGCTTGCATTTGCATCACAACAATAATAAGATGCGGTTTTCTCCCTTTATGGGTTTCCACTTACATCTGCTGTCTCTGTGTGTGTTTCTTATGTGTTGATGTGATTCTTTCAATCTGCTTAATTGGTTGCTGCTCTCAACATAAGTGTGGTGTCACATTAATTTAATATTGGCTGCAACATTTTAAGACTGTTTATAAATTAAGCTGTAAATAAATTTGGTGAAAATTTTGAAAAGCTTATGTGTGTATTAAACTGATTCACCCCCCCCCCTCTCAGTTTAATTAAAGATTCAACATACTATAATCATGCAATGGCTGCGAGAGCTCCTCTCGTTACAATCGGTACTCTTCACAGCACGTTTTTTTCTCCACCACTTGTATTTCCCGAACAACATCCTCCACTTTCTTCCCACTCACTGAACATGAAATTTTAACCTTTCGACCCCACAAATCCAATCTCTCATGCCTTCTCTGTTATTTGAATTCTTATTCCGCCACTCTGCTGAGCATGCCTCATGCATCCAATCACTTCCACTGGGTGTTCTTCTTTCTTCCATGGAATTCGCCCCCCATTGTTGTTGTTGCTCATGCTTCTAGTTCGGTTCCTGATTCAACTTTTGGCATGCTACCACCCTTTAGCTTATCATTTTATTTTTCAAATCATAGAGCCTTTGGGTTTGGAAAAGGCTGCAAGTTAAAACAAATTTTGTTGACATGACCAAAAAATGCTTCATATCTGTGCTGCCAAAGAGGACGTGAAATGAATAACTCAAATCTCAATGCGTGCCCAGCAGATCGACATTGGAAGACTAGTTTTTCTAACATCGTGTGAATATAGCATGGCAATGGTGATTTTCTGCTTATAACCTGACTTGCCACCACGAAGACAGAAGCTGTTCAGAGTGTGCTCCTTCCTGCAATTACAACCAGATCGCACGATCGAACAGCTCCTCCATACGTAAATGCCACTCCATTTGTTGAATGAAAGAAAGATTCAATGCAGGAGAAGACATTTCTCCTAAGCTAAACGATAATTGCATGATGAAGACAACCATGCTTTGAGGTCGTAGGTCAACCCAGGTCACTGAGTCGCAAACCTGGGAGGCTAGCGCAGATTTCGACTTGATGGTATTTGTGACCCTGCAACCTTTTTGAAGTCGTAGCCCAACTCGAGATGAATTCGTGCGACCCCTCCAGGTCACTGAGTCGCGATGCAATGTTTCTGGATAGGAAATGCGACCATGCGACTGTGTGACCCCTCCGAGGTCGCAAGGTCGTAGAAAGGTGTGCCTAAGGGAAGTTGCGACTAGAGAGATTCTCCCACTGCGCGACCCCAGTTACAAAATGCAATTTGTCTACGACAACCATTGAAGATGCGAATGAAGAAGCTCATGCCTATCAAGAAATTCAATCCAAGAGGAATTTTGTGCATGGAAGAAAATTTATGATCCTAACAAAGAAAGGGCACAGCGAAAGCTTACCCCAACCACTCTCTCCGATCATTCAGTAGCCCCACACTTGACCACACAGGGGTCTAAGTTTATTATTTTCATTTTTGCAATTATTTAAAAATGATCTTAGTATCGATATCAGATCATGAAGATGTGTAACCTAAGCCATCTGATTGCAGGTGGAGGCTGTGGGTTTGCACGACGAGTTGGAGTTTTTTCCCAGCAAGCAAGAGGACCGGTTTTCAAAGCAAAGAATGTGAGATAAGGGACACTGCTGAAAAATCCGCAGATCTGCAAACCTTTTGAAGCCGCAGGTTGCAAATCCCAGGAGGTCGCAGGTCACAGATCTGGTGAGGTCGCAGGTCGCATGTCTACCGAGGTCGCGAGGTCGCAAATCCCAGCAGGTCGCAGGGTCGCATTTCTGATTTTTCCCGAAAGTTGCGACCCAGCAACCTAGTCGCGAGGTCGCAAGGTCGCATGTTCATCTTTGTTTCATGATCCACGATCCGCAACCCTGTGACCCAGTCACAAGGTCATAAGGTCGCACCTTGGCCATTTTCCTACAACCTGCAACCCCGCAACCCAGTCAGGTCGTAGGTCACAACAACAGCTCAGGTCGTAGGTTGCAAAAAAGACTGGGTTGCAAGGCAGCCCAACGGTCAAGAAGATGAAAATTCAAGGAAGCCCAAAGGGCAGGTTTCGTATTATAAATACTCCTTCGGGAGCTTGTAATAGGGATCTTTGGTTTGGGACTAGAGCTGAGTACATTGTATTACCAGTAGATTATACATTTAATGATGAATACAAGCATTTTGTAAAATCTCTTTGTGGATCTGGTGTTGTTTTATGTACGAGCACTCTTGAGTATTATATTTTCAGTTTCTGAACATATTTAATTTAAGGGAACTGTATCTTTAATTCAGTTCACAGTTACATAACAGTTTGCTGAGTATGTTAATGGTGGTTGAGTTATTTCACTTTCTTAGCGAATGTTGATGACTTTGTTTATCTGTGTTTGTGTTACATTTAAAGCTTTTAGGAATTGAAGGGTGTTCTCGCCATGAGGAACTGTTTCTTTCATGGTCAGAATAGCTTACAGGCATGAACCTAATGAAGTGTTGCTAACAACACTTCCTTCGGTCTTCATGCTTTATTATTTTCTCTTGCTACTCATAGTGTCGTATGTACATTTAATGCATCAAGCATATGTCTTGTATTAGTCGATTAGGTGTGTATTCACTGTTTTATAGAGTTTAAGCGAGACCCAAAGCAAAGGAGAAATCAGTGGTAGCCAGACCCACACCCCGGACGGGATCCCTATTCCAAACGGTTCAAGGTCTAATTGGGACCTTTTACCGGGGATATCCCCTGCTGTTGGCCGGACAGATTTTCCCGTCAATAGCACCCTAATACTACAGGTCGTCCCATGTACCCGACTGATTTTACTGGTGCTATATATGCATACCAAAAGTAAAAGAATCAGTACCACATACAATATTCTAGAACTTTACATGCACATAAAATATTAACAATTTTTCACTTACCATCAGGTCCCCATATTCGACCAGGTGGCAGTGGAAGATCTGGTTCCCCACAATAACTCATCCCACTATAGGGATAGTCGTCTATATACAGTGGCATCTGTATGAGCAAAGAACTCGGGTTGGAACACCCGTCCAACTACCCCACCTGCTCCTCTGCACAGTATTCACCCCCACTGGCACATCCTAGGCTCGCTCGGGCCCCCATCTTGGAGCTGTATGCGAGGTCGAAGGGTCGAAATCTTCTCAAAGAAGAACGAGCACAAAACTATACCATATGCACAATCATGGTTCACTTGCCGCTTGCATAACGATAAATTTTGTTTCAATGACAACAGCATCATCTGGGCCCACCCATAGTAGGTCCCACTCAAAACACTCTCCAAAAGCATCATCTGCCCTCCAGTGATGTGATGGAGTGCCTGGTTTCCCAGTATCCGCAGCACCGTTGTGGCCATAGCACGGGTCTCTAACCTCTCCAAATCCCCAATGGGTATCCGAGTCCCATTGACTTGGAGACCTGGTCGACAATGGCACTCTACAAACTCTATGATTTTTTACCCCCGTGGTAATACTGCTGAGTATTCCCTACCATCCCAAGTGGTGGGAGACCAGTCAAGAAATATATATCCTAGACCGTTAACTCGATCTGGTGCCCCTATACTATAACTACCTCATGGTCCGGGTCCCAATAGCTGACAATCTAGGCCAATAAGGGTTCTCTAGCTCTCATCAAAGGGTTCTCCACAAACTTTAGAACCCCAAACCTGGCCAGTGCACTGTGGACACCTTAATCCTCTCGGATCTCTAACCGTAATGCGCCCAGGTCTCTCTCTCTCCAGTTGATCTGTAATTCTGCCATATCTGCACAAAACCATCATATTTGTTAGCATACATATAGGAAATATTGTATCTCATCATAAAAACCCAGTACTCAGCCAAAAAATTGCACAGAAAAACCCCTCCCTGACAAGTCACACTTTTTAGGCCCAAACCTGGGACAGGTCATAGTTTTTTGCTCAAACCCTGCTACCCAAGTCGCACTTTTTTCCCCAAAAAGTGCGACCCGGAAGTGAAGAGGAGCAGGGGTCTATTCCTGAGCCCTGGGGACCTAATCTGAACTTTCAATCCACTAAAAAGAAAGAGTAGGGTTAAGCCTCTTACCTGCAACTGACAGATCTTGATTCCAACGGTTGGTTTGTCCGCTACGATCATCGCAAGATTTAGGGCCTTCTCTCCTCTCTACACTCACCACAGCTCCACATGCAAATGAGTGAATTTGGAGGGAAAATGCCTTGTTAAAAGAGAAACCCCTGTTTTTTCTTTCGCCTGTTGCGACCCAACCGTAGCTCTGTTTACCAAACTATCCATACCGTTGGAAAGATCTCACCGAGCCCTCAAATGGGTATCTGTTAGTTTTTAGTGATTTGATACTTCACCAGGATACATTTTTTCCAAGAAGCGTCACTTCACCCCTCCTCAAAATCAAATTTCTTCACTTGCAACACTCGTACTGGGGGCACCACTTTTCCTCCATACTTTTCCATGCTCGTGTTGACATTTTTCGTGAGTTACCATCTTGTACTCATGTTCTTATGGTACCCATTGGACCTTTTCTGTGTGGCAACACCATCGAGTCACCCTTTTTTAGAGCATCCGAGTTGAGTCATCATTGCATTCATGGAGTCTATCCCGAGTCCCTTTGCATCCTGCTATAGTCCTCCATCCTTTATTGCTTGGTCCCTCTGTTGTGTCGCACATTGCGGCCTTTAGTCCCACTGTCCCCTATCCCTCATGATGTTGTGTCAGTCACTGCCAGGTCATATATGCCCTTTATGCTCTAACAAGGGAATTTGTTTGTTCGCTACTCAGTACCCCCCATTTCATGATCATCATTGGTGTCAGTCTGTCAGTCTCTTTACTGTTTTCCCTCATGCCTTAGTTGAGGATCCCTTATTGCCTCAGCTATGGTAGACCTCCTTCTGTCGAAATCAGCTCATTCATTCCAGAAGATAGGTCTAGAGGGTGGTATACCTTGGTTCCAGATTCCACTCTTGTTCGGTGCCTCGGATCAGGCAAAGGGACTCCTTATTTCCCTTTGACTTGATTATTTTCTCAGCTCCAACTCCTTTCAGCATGATCGAGATTCGTATACTTGATGGTTTAGTGATGTAGCAGCTGATATCGGTGATTCCTGGGTGTGTGTGAGATGTCCCAGCCCTCATGAGGGGGTGGCCCTACAGGTAGCCCCCCACATACCCAGATGAATTATTCACTTCAGCCTTCGATGCAGCTCCATATATTTGATGATTTTGGCCTTAGCCACTTGCAACGCCTTCTTGATTGCATATATCAGTCAGATTTTTAGAGCCCTTTCCTATTTATAGGGGCATCTAGGTTGTATTTGTATCTCATGTACTCAGATATTATTGTACAAGTCATGGCTGTTATCCCAGGCACAATATGTATGTGGGATTCATTATCATGTTATTTATCTAGCTCATGTTTATGCCAACATATATTATATTGTTCAGTCCCTTGTTTACTGGATGCCTTATTTTTTGTACTATTGCCTCGGAGGGCATAGGTATGCCTCCCCTGCCGCCTATAGCAGGTACTCCCTTATAAAAGATACTTGTCGCACGTGTAAGTCTCACCTCCTCGGGGTCTAGTCCTTTCAACACTTTGGTCTACCTTATGCTTCTCTCTCTTTGACTTCCCCTTCGGTGTCTAGTGATTGAGTTCTTACAACTTACTTCGGTCATATAATTAGCTCCTAACGCTCGCACGCTGGGGGGCAATCTGTTACACCATTTTTTTGGTAATCTAACCTATTATTATTAGATTGATCCAAGTGCACCATGTAAGACCAATTTTACCCTAAGTAAAATTGCTTTCATTATAAAAATAACTTAGTAAACCACCTTTATTAAGTTTTTTATGGTCTAAACTGGAAACCCCATGAGGAAATATTAAATAAATCTACATTTGTTTGATTTTCCTCAAGGAATAATTAATTATACAGCAGTTTGATTAATATTCCTGGTTATATTTAACCCAAAACAAGGAAATTAATTAGATAAATCATTATTTATTTGATTATTACTCAACCACATCCTTAAAATGATAAATAAATAATTTATTTATTTATTGTTTACAAATAAAGGGATTTAACCCAAGTCAAATTCCTTTTCCCTCCAACAAATATAATAAAATATTCCATAAAATTTGGATCTTGATTTGGTTAATAATATTTTAATTATGCACCAATATCTAGACTAACCCAATATTTTGTTATAAATAGAAGGGTTTTCCCATTCATTTACCACCTTTTTTTGCCTAAAGATCACTTTGGATCTATAATTTTGGTCTGACTATTGAACCACCATCATATTCATATTATTCTACCATTTTTGTCTGGGTTTTCTACACCATCAAGGGAGAGGAATTTTAGATCTGAAGTGCTGAGGACTTACAATAACCCATCTCATTGAGGAGAACTGGGAACACCCTCCTCTGTTTTCCTCCCATGTGCCCTTAATACAAAATTCATTCAACATATTCTTGTCTTGTCTCTTGGATGCATGGAGTAAATCTTGTTTTTTCTACTATTTAATGTCTTCTAATGCATAGATCTAGATTTTTGCAGCATTTATCTTGATCACCTAACTGTAGATCTGAAGATATTGAAAACCATATTTTCTGTTAGGGATGTTTGTTATGCACAGCTAAAGTGGTATTTTTTCGTACACTTTGAATTAATATTCATACTAACAATTGCAGTCGTCAATATTTTTATTCACAAAACGCTTGAAAAACCTTTAAAGTTTGACCTACACCTTTCCTCCTTGAAATTCCCGCTATCCCATTTCACACTTCGCAAAATTTTCTGAACAACATTTCTGCCACCCATCCAATTTTTCAATATTGTGAACTGCGATATCGCACTTCACACTTCGCAGCCTTTTCGCAATCACACTTCGCATCATTTTCCATTTTTCTTTAAGACTTACCGCTCCATTTCGCTAATTGTGATATTCTCCGTACTCTGTCATCAGTCCCACTGCCATGTCACCCAGCGCATTTCGCACTTCGCAACTTTTCATGGAAAACATTTCTGCTACCCCTCACAATTTGCATTATTTCGAACTGTGATATCGCATTTCTCACTTCACAGTTTTTATCCCGTTGCATTTTTCACTTCCCAGTTTTTGCCCCTGTTAGTCATCAGTAATTTTTCTATTTTGTAGATGAATAAATACTTGTCCTAGGTTTCTAAAAAATCATAATCATGAATATTTTGAGTTTTAGAAATCTCACTACCTTCATTATCCTTAGGATGAAATTTTCACAATCTCACTGCTCTGCCATTTCCCTGGTTAGCCTACCCTCCTAGAAGGTCCCTCATGGAACTCATACCACTCATTTTCACTATGTTTGGCCACCTTTGACCTTAGCACTCTGTTTTTAACTTGCTTAACCCCTCCACTTGCCGCCTAGGATCACCAACCAACCTACTCATTCTTTTGTTTCCTGGATACATCAAGCATTGATGGTCTCGAAACTATCTCTGTAGGCTCTTTAGATAAATAAAGTACATTGGATTTTGGATCTTCAATACATCAAATTTTCAAAAAAAAAAATTTCATACTTGAAGACCTCAAAGCCAAACTTTCAGTCAAAGACTAAAACCAAAAAGCCTCCTATTAGGTCATGTAGGGTTTCATAAGTTGTAGGATTGTTTTGGTGTTCTAAATCACTGTTTTTCTTATGCCAAGAAGATGAAATCAAATAGAAAGGAGGGTTAGCACATGATTGTCCAAGATAGATCAAAAATCCTTCAAGGAAGGCCTCCTTGGTCAAGCACAAATTCTGCAAAGGACAGCTGCCCATTTTGACATTTCTGCAGGAGTGTCAAGGTGGCTATCAACAGAAAATGAGGTTAGGTAAGAGGCCAAATCCTCACTAAAGGACATCCACAGTAAATAAAATGAAGCATGCCTATGATCAAATAGAACCAGAGTCTTTAGGACTGATTGGCTAAACAGTGTTTCCAAGCAAGAAGCCAATGCAAAAGACCACAAGGACAGAGGCACATCCACACAACCAAACATAAATTGAAGATTTTTGGAAATTATAAATGAAGAAGGGAAAAAGGTGAGGTGAACTGAACATAAATGAATGAACTTGAAAGGGCTATAGAGAACTTAGAAGACAACACTAATTATTTTATCTAACAGCCCTAAAACCTAAGGTTTTGGGAAGATAGGCAAAGTAAGTGAAATGAAGATGATGGGCCTCCATCATGACACCAGAAGGTTTTCAAAAGCTATTGAGGGTGATTTCTATGGTTTTCCAAGGTAAAAATGCTTCACTACATCAAAGGGAAAGAATGCAAAGAGTATCGGTGTGAAGGAGATCAAGCCTCCATTTTCAGTCATAGCCCTCAAAATGGTCAAAGGAAGGAAAGCGTAAGGTTAAGTTTCAAGACAAGAAATCAAGCTAATTATGATTTCTCTATTGAGTAACTGAAGTTTTCAAAATCCAAAGAATGACAAAGGAGACCAAAAACAACTGTGTCATGGAACCTACAACAAATTAGAAGTGGCCAAGAAGAGACATAGCAGGAATATTTTATAATATTTTTCAAAGTGGATGTGTCATTGTCAAAATCAGTAAGAAGGTAAGGAAATATGTTTTCAAGATCACTTACACTCAGAAATGTCAAAAAGGGATAAAACATGTTTTTAGTTTCTCAGTGCAGAAAGAGGTTTGGCAGTGCCAAGACACTTAAACGTTGAAAAGGACCTCTTAATCTCTCTAGCAAGCCATCACCAAAGGAAGAATAATTACCTTGAAAAGTTTTCAAAATCACCTGCAAAAAGGTCAAAAAGGATATCAATCAAATGATAAAGTGACAAAAAATTAGCAAAATGGGTTTTTTTATTTCAATTTATTTTTGAAAGGTATAAAGGCATCTCATTTATCATTTTTTTAGCTCACTTGTCATTTGCAAGGAGAGAAAACCCTTCAAGAGAAATTTTCTAAGTTTTTGTCGAAATCTGGGCAAGTTCACTGGCGTTGCGCGAAAGGAGGTCTCCGCAGTGCAATTTTTACACTACACTGCGCATATACTAGGCAGCGTTGTGCATATAGTTTGGCGCTATGCCCAGGCCGACCGACACACACAGGGGCACAGTGTTGTGCCCACAGGCCAACCTGACACTCATTCTTCCACCTGGCACTGCACGCACAAAGCACCCGACAGGCTCGGCGCTGCGTCCAAGGGCCAGCAAGCCTACACGAGACGGCATTGCTGCGCACAGAGCGTCTGACTCGCCCAACGCTACGCTCAGAGGAACACGACAGGCCTGGCACTGCGCTAATGCAAAAAATCCTCCAAATTGCAAGAAAATCTGCCAAAGGCTCAAGGACACCCTCAAATTTGCCTTCAAAAGTCTGCAAAGGAGTAAAAACTGGTAGGTGGCCTCTTTCCACCTCCTCAAGTGTTTTTGATTATTTAGTGGTTAAAGGAAAGATTAAACCCTAGAGTTTTCAAGCCCTATGTCCTCATAGAAAAATTATTGTTCTGACCTCCAAGTAAACCACTACCAAATTAGAGGGGTGTGAAACTAGGGTAATCACAAGCTGGTTCAAGATAAGACCTTTTTTAAGCTCAAGGAAAAACAGTCATACACTTGCCTCCATATCACTCATTTGTAAAGGTTTACTCACCATCATTTTCATTTTACTCCTCTTGCCCAAGTTTGTCCACAAACAGCCCTAATTACCATTTCAGGAGTAGAAGACAGTAGCAGCAGTGAAAGAGGCCAAGGGCCTATGAGGCCAAACCACAAAGGATGGAAAGTGAATAGATTTGAACCCCAGAGCACAGTGGATATCACCTCATCTCCCATGATCCTCTCATGTTTCCAGAATGTGGGATGTTTTCAATTTTGTGAGAAGGTCAAACAAGTATAACACCACCCAGAGCTTACAAGGTTGTTTGTCCTCAACCTCCACAACAAATAGTTGAATCTTGCAAGGGTGGATTTTGAACTATCAGAAGATGCCATCTCTAATGCTACAGGAATACCTGTTGTTGGTAAGAAATGGTTCAACAAGGAAAGGTTGGACATGAACCATTATGAGTCATTTGTCAAAACTAGGTACAAAGTAGGCTGCAGGGCTATCTTCCCTTTCTCACACCTAAAACAGATATTTGCACCCTTGATGAGGGTTATCATGAAATACTTTACCTGTGAAGGGAGGTACTCCAGGCTTTATTCCTACCATGTTAGACTCCTCATGAATTTCAAAATGGTTAAAATGCTTCATTTGTCTTACTACTTGTATAGAAGCATTGACAAGATGGCATCTATTGTCTAAAGGAGGACTTATACCCAGAAAATGCATAGTTTATTCCATCATTCCTTGATCAAGATGGTGGTATTACATCAGCTGGAGAAAAAGGGCATTCCTTGGGATGTGTTCCTAGCCCATGAAGTCTTCACAAGCCCACAACTTCCTCATCAACCAAACTTTCCCTCATCATCTACACAAGTGTCCTCACCCCAAGAAAACCTCCCTTCCTCCCCTTCTCTTGATGCATAAAATGAAGAAGAAAGTGGCAATGATGAACCAAGTGAAAATGAGGGAGATAATGATAATGAGTCAAATAAAAATGAAGAGGGTGAGAGTGACAATAAATCAGTCCAAAGTGAGGCAAAGACAAAAATTGATGAAGAGGAATAAGAAGGAAATGATGATGAAGAAAGGGGCAGTGAGCATGACAATGATGAAGATGAAAACAGTGAGCATGACAGTGAGAAAAATAGTGACAATATGGAAGAGAATGAAGAGGAAAATGATGAGGCTGCAACAGAAAATGATGATGAAGCAGAGACAGATGATGAAGAAAATGAAAGAGATGACAGTGAAAATGAATTCAGCAGTGATGAAGAGAGCAGCCAGGATAAAGATCAAAACAGTGAAGAAAATGTAGAGACTAAGGACAGTAGTGACACCCAAGAAGCCTGCCTCAGTGATGGACATGATAGCAAAGAGGAAGACACTCATGATAGTCATGACAACAGTCATGACAGTCATGAAGACAGTCATGAAAATAATGAAGGAGATGAAGGGGATGATAATAAAATTGAAGATCACAATAGTAAAGAGGAAAGCAGCTCAAATGAAGAACAAAATGACAATGCAGAAAACAATGAAGAGGATGAGAGTGGTAATGATGTAGAAGACAATGATGAGGTAGAAAATATGATGACTGATGATACCAATAATGAAGATGAAGAAGTTGATGACAACAGTAAGGATCACAGCCATGATAAAGACACCAACAAGACCACAATCACACATATTTCACTCACATACTAGAGAGGGTCAAGGCTTGTGTTTTCTGCCTCCAAAAGGCAAGGGACCATGCCATCCACCTCAGCTCACCCACTTGAAAAAGGAAAAAAAAAGGTAAAAGAAGAAGAAGAAGATCATGAGGTGGAAAGTGAGTTTGAAATCATTCAAGTGGACAGTGATGAGGAGGAGGCAAGGATCTCAAAATTGCTCATTCAAAACAAAAATGCACTCATTGAATACCTCCAAGCCAATATGAATAGGGCCAAAAGTGTGAATGATGCCCTTGACTTGGAAAGCATGCAGCTAGGAGCATGAATTTATATTTATGAGGCTAGAGCCATTAAGGCCTGGAAAGAAGCCCAAAGGGCACAGGTAAAACTAGAAGAGTTCATGGGCACTTATGAAGAGAGTGAGGATGAGGAAGGTCAATATAGGAGGAGGCCTAGAACCATGGAGTTGAAGAAGGCATTGGCAAAGAAAAAAGAACAAGAAGCAGCCCTAGCAGAAAAACTCCCCCTGGATGAGCTGTTGGCCATGGAGATAGCACAAGATCAGGAGCCTTGGTTGGAAAGAGCCAACTTACACTTGGAGGCTAAATTGGAGAAGGCTAACAAGAATCTTGACCACCAAAGAAGGATTACTAAGCATTATGCCCAGAGAAACCAAGTTGCAAGGGCCAAACTGAAGAAGGCCCAAACTAAGATCCAGGCACTAAAAGAAGAAAAAGGCCAAGCTAGACTTGGAATTTTGGCACAATATTTTCTACAGGTCTCTCAAAACCCATGAGGGACACATCAACCAATTTTGAAGAAATTTGGTCAATTTTTTTTTTGTGAATTTGGAGGCCTATAAGCGCAGCGCCACTGGCGCTCCGCTTTTCTCTCAGGCATCCTTAGAGGTAGAACTTTACATTTTTGGATTTATCATGCCTAGTACACTATGCTCACCAAAATGTAGAGCATTTGGAGCATTTTTGACCCCTCAAAAGGTCAAAAAACACCTCATTTTTCACCATTCTGCCTCATTTTCAGGCCCGGCACTGCGCTCAGAGAAATTTTGGAAATTTGACTTTTTGAATAGGTTACATGTGCTCAATCAGAAAACCAAAGGTAGATATGGAAAGAAGACTCAGCAAGATTTTTAACGGGCCATCATAGAGAAAAATCCGACATTAGGAAATTCCCCAAAACTTGGCTGCAACATGACCTATTTTCTTCCTAGGATGGCACTGCGCTTATAGACAACACTTTGTGTTTTTAGCCAAAAGTCAACAAAACACACTCATTTATTGCAAAATGATATTTTTATGTTTTTTGAGGCAAATCAATTTATAATTAGGTGCTAGAAGTTATTTTTGCATTTAGTTCATGGGATATTTTGTGCCTTGGGCCTTGCATGGTCTCTTGGGTATTTATGACATTTATGAGTGATTTTGACATTTTCCAACCCTATCTAGGGTTTTTTCCGTCCTTTTCTAGATAAATAGAGCATGAGTATTTCATTGTAAATGTTGGCATTTGAAGGTTTTTGAGATAAATACATGGTTTTCTCGAGTTTGAAGAAGAAATTGTTCTTGTGGAGTTTGTGAATGGTCTGCTTTGATTGATGATGAAGGAGGATAGCTTGCAGGATCCCTGAGCATGATTAATGGTGATGTGTCTCTGTTAATTCTTTGTTTCCTTATGTATCATTTTGTTACATCCTTCTATGTTATAGAATAACATAAAAGTATAGGCTAAGAAATGTTGTTTGAGGCACCTTAGTCCTTCTTGTTTATATTGTCTTTATGTTTTCCTCTACTGCGTTAGTTTAAGGAATTATTGGTTGCTTCTTAGACCTACCTATGATTTTTTATTCCATGAATGGTTCAATATAGTAGTTTTCAAATATGTTTTATGGTTATTCATGCTTTTTTGATGTTATTTAAACTCTGTTTTGGAATCTCTCTTTGAAGTACTACTTGTTAGGTTTTAGCCAAAGAGGCCATGCTCTGATCATGCCCTTTTTCCATGCTTGAGAATTTTCCTTAAAGTTATTTGTAGATTGATCATAGATGCTTAGGAGTTCCCTCTTCTTTTATTAAATTTATATGTTATCTTGTATGTTTTCCAAACCTTGAAGGTGAAATCACTAGGAGTTAGATAAGTTTCTTGCTTGCTATGGATCACTAAATTGTTCATCTTGAATGCTTGTTTGCTTAAGTATAATCAAAATTTATTGTTTTTCCTTGTCTTATGATTATGTCCTAATGTTGATCAGTATTCGAAACCATCTTGTTTAAAAATTACTTGTTTAAGGATTCTTCATTGCCCTTACACACATACTATGCTCACAAATTTTATGTTCATTTCACTTCACACATGCCTTAAAGATCCATTTGATCATGCTAGATTTACCCTGTTATGCATATTTTTTCATTATTTAGATATCCATGAATTTCATAGACTCCATAGCCCAATGATTTTAAGACTTCTCACTCCACCTATTCTACTTGATCATCTTACCCAACCAACACAAACAACAAACCGTACACTTAACAACTAGCCTAAAATCAAAACCCTAGAAGCAAACAAGTTCACATCCTTTGCATACAATAGAGAGAGTCTTCTCTGAGTCTAGGAAGGCTAGGTCCTAGGACTCCAAATATTGGTCTAATGTTACCTTGTGCATTTGATCTACCAATCTGCCAAATCACAGGACCCTAACATAATGGCAATCACGGTGGGACCTTCTGAGTTAGTGACAATCTAAGTATCCCTTAGGACTCCAGAATCCCTTGTTAAAGAGTATCCAATGATTTATCCCCACCTCATCGCCACCTAACATAATGGCGATCACGGTTGGACCTTCTGAGTACATAATTTCCTGAATACCTCTTAGGACTCATATGACCCTTAGTTAAGCTTAGAAAATCAACTGATAGCCAAGAATAGAATCTAATTGTTTCCCCATTCTAGAAAAATTATGACTCAACTAGACCACACTCATTAGACACCTTATTGCTTTATAAAGAAACTCATAAAACCCAAAAAAATTATCTTAGATTGGTGTTTTGTAAATTTTTGGTGGTGGACCACAAACACATCTCTTCAAAACAGTCAAAAACATCCACCTGGCGATTCCACTAGCCCCAATAGGCCTATTAACTCTACTATTTCTCATTAGACTCCTTGGGATTGTGTCAAATTATCCCTGAGAAGTCTAGAAGCCTAGTTATACACTGTGTGAGTTTAGCAAACACTAAGAGAGGTCAGCCTTTCGAAAAACAGTTATAAAATTTCAGCCTCTCTACATTTTGAATTTGAAATATGGCTTCACAAAGGAT
Source organism: Pinus albicaulis (assembly GCA_034641835.2). Classification (NCBI taxonomy): domain Eukaryota; kingdom Viridiplantae; phylum Streptophyta; class Pinopsida; order Pinales; family Pinaceae; genus Pinus; species Pinus albicaulis. Next base: position 1,428,290,011 of record CM076578.1, read on the forward strand.
CCATACCAGATCTCATCCGGACCCAAATCCTCCTACTATAGTTGATGACCCAGAAAATATTTTGTAGAAAAATTCCAAAACAAAAGATTCAACTACTATCAGGACCATTCATAGATCAAGTTCTACCCCTGAACACCTTACAGCTTTGCAAGACCCCTAGTTTGACTTACACCATACAATGAATCTTTTCAGAACCAAGTCACAAAGTGGGATTGATCATACTGACTTTGAGCCCATAGGTTTGCAGCAAAGTTCTAGTAGAGAAGCCTCTCCTTCAACTCCTCTTGACTTTCAGCTTCTTCATCACTTTAGCACTTTTCATCCCAAGTCTGCTCAGAATCAGTTTACTAGTCCAAGTACTTCCACCACACCCATCCATACCTCCACTGTTCAAACCACTTCACTTCATCCCCCACCACCTCTCACAAATCCTCCCCTTGTAAATCCTCCTTGGATTCCACTAGCCCCCATCATGGTAGCTTGGTATGCCCCCCTAGTTTTACCACAACCTCTAGTACCTTTTCCAAATGACTACCAATCCAAGATCCTTCACTTTACTGGAGTTGAATTCATTACTACCCAACATCATGTAGATAGGATAAATGATGCCTTTGATTACATGGAAATTGAAGAGGAAACCATTAAAATGAGGATTTTTTCACAAATATTAGGAGGAGAAGCCAAAAAATGGTTCAAAGGCTTAACTCCTAACACCACACATGATCTCCCCTCCCTTTACCAAACATTTATAAACAAGTGGTAAATCAAGAAAAACCCTCTCCAAATCATCTCATAGTATAACAACCTTAAGAGAAACATTGGGGAAAGTTTCCAAGACTATTGTACCAGGTTCAATAGTGTTTACAATGCCCTCCCACCAGACATGAAACCCCCACAAGGCTTAGCTTTAGCAAAGTTTCCAGAAGGTTGTTGAGCTGCATCTTTGTCCAAACTTTTATGATTTTTATCAAATAAATACATGATTGTACCTATTATTTTAATCATTGTTTATCCATTATGTTTTTAATTAGAGGCATTTACAATTAAATTACAAATTCTTGTTATTAATTAATTTGAAGGGTGTTTTGTAATAGTTTCATTGATAAATGTCTTCTTGGTGGCAGGTGTATAAGTCCAGCGCTTTTCTGATATGTTTTATCATGGTAAATTCGCTAGATAGAAATAAGGGGACAGATCAAATATCTGAAGTTAAAATATTTATCGATTTTGGCTTCCATGATATATATGGATTGCTCCGGCTTGTCCGAATTGCTAAGGAAGAAACAAGTGATTAAATCGATATAGTAACACTAGCCCTCCTCAAATACTAGCATCAACATCACAGTGGGAAATCACTCTTATCATTCGTAGCCATAGTTACAAAAATAAAAAACACTTAGTGTGACGCCTTATGAGACTTTGTCAAGCCAACTTTATAGGAAGGAGCCAGTTTGTGCTGAGGCAGCTCGCTCCCAGGAGAAGTCTAGCTGCCAATTATATTTTGGGCTTCCACTGCTTCATGGCATAAATGTGTTATCAGACCGGTGTGCTTGGTCATCTGCAAGCACCATCTCCCATGGAACTTCATATTTAAGTAGATTACAAGAGACAAAATTAAGACATTTTCTGGTTGACTGGTTATTGGATCACACCCACATTCCTTTTTGAAGAAGTTTATGGTGAAGCCCATTGTTCTATCTATATTTTGATATACAAAGAGGGACCAAAGAGGTGAGAAGCTTTTGTCATGAATTGAAGGAATACATGCATCCACATCTGAATAAGCAATGGACAACTCTGTTGACGATTATAGAAACTCACCGCTTAATAATAGGGCCAATTTTGCGAAGGAAACTGTTCAAATTTATTCGCGGAGTGGTATTACTAGTTTTGTCTCTGTTTATCGGCAATTAAAAGTAATGAATTGTTGATTGAGGAATTACATTTCAAAGATGGATGGGTAGTATAGTCTACTTCCAAACCAAGGTATAACGATATAAAATTTTAAATGGTGACTTTCTTGAATATGATGAAAAAGGTGAATGCCCGGTAGGAATTTCAGATCTTAAACTCGAGTTTGTGGTTACAAGGTGGGGATGCCGAGTCATGGACCTCTCGAATGACCGCTGCTAAGCACCTTGCTCTTGAATATTTTTGTATAGGTTACAAAATTTGTTCTCCATAGTTGTGTTTTCTAAAAAATTAGAGACAAATCCCACAGATGTTTCTTTGTGAAAACAAGGCCGAAATGGGTAGTTATCATGGTTTTGAAAATCAGAAGTGGTCAGTATATATATTTTCATAATGACAATTCTCTCTCTTTTGGGGACAATCCAATCGGGAAATTTCAACTAAAACTTTTACATTAAGTGGGGTAATGAAAATGTCCATTTTTCAGAAGATAACAAGACAGTGAAGCTCGTCTTAACCAACACATCAGGTTCTGGATTTGGGTCGAAACAAAATTATTTTTTTGGAAACTGTTTGGTCAATTTAGTGTGTCCTAAATTGCTACATTAATTTTTCAATCTGGGATTCGTAAGCTGACGAAGTGTGGCGCACTATATGTGCAAGATAACCTATTTCTTACTTTTTGTCGTTTTTGGGTTTTTTTATATATTTATCTTGGTTGGTTTCCTAATGTGAGATAGAAATTCTAAAAGACAAGTATGGTTATGATTTTTCAAGGCAATGATTTCCTTTATAATGATTTCCCAAACTTCAAACTTCAAAAGGATTTTGAAACATACAATGAAAAAATTAATTCCTAAAAGGAAATGAAAATGTGCCACTATTCTAGTTAAACAAACAGTGAACTATTGATCATGAAAACCATTACCCTTGCTGCTGTCTAAACACAAAAGAAACTGTTACTCAAAGAAAATATTGCAAGTAAAGTAAAACTAAAATCAAATTACATCAACTCATATTCCGACCCCTCACCATTAGTCTCGCTATGGCTTTCGGAGGTAATCATAAACAACTTGAGCAATCTGATATCTAATTTGCAGAAAAATAAACTAATATCAAATTACACACTCATACTTCAATCCCTCACCATTAGTCTCTCTATGGCTTTCGGAGGTAACTGATAATGACATGAGAAATTTAATATCTAACTTGCAGAAAAATAAACTAATATCAAACTACACACTCATACTTCAATTCCTCACCATTAGTCTCGCTATGGCTTTCGGAGGTAACTGATAATGACATGAGAAATTTAATATCTAACTTGCAGAAAATAAACTAATATCAAACTACACACTAATCCTTCAATCCCTCACCATTAGTCTCGCTATGGCTTTCGGAGGTAACTGATAATGACATGAGCAGTTTAATATCTAATCTAACTAGTAAAGAAAATGTACAAAACTGAAATGAATAAAACAGTGCTGGAATTAAAAACTAAGAAAAAGAAATCAGCAGAAGGACAAGATTGATTCCATGTCATTAGTCATTATAAAATGATGTGCAAATGCCCGGGCTGCCTATTGTAATCTGGAACAAAAACACTGATCAGTTAACAACAATATAAAGCATGAAAGATTATGGATAGAAGTAAAACGTAAAGCATGAAAGATTATGGACAAAGATGAAACATAAATACCATGAAAGATGTAATATATATACACGTGAATGACTATGGCACAATGAACGTAAGGAAATGAAGCATGAAACTATACAGTAATACACAAAACCTCAGCGTGTGCAGGGGCCCTCTGCACAAACCTCGGACAACAGCTATCAACCACGAATTACGCTGATAAACAAAGTCTTCTCATATATTCAAAATGCAGTCATAACAATGGAAAAAGTGTTACGGCACAGTGGCTTTCTTTACAGCAGAATTACATTACAAGAACTAACTATTATGCGTATGAGAACGCATTATTTATAACAGAGGGTGATATAACTAATTCCCTAAATTCTGCGCTGATAGAAGACACGTGAACAACCACGTCCAGAAATATAGCATCATGGCTGCCGTGAAGATTAAATCTATGGAAAGTGGCTATTGGATTCGGCTTATGGAGCCGTTTACAGGTGTTGATATGTCTCCCGTGATTTAGAAACGGCCACGCAAGTCTTCACGTGATGAAAAACAGAGTTCTGTCACCGTGGGACTCTACGGTTGACCACCACTTGGCTACCTTTGACCACAACCTTCTTAGGTGAATTCGACTGAGCCAATAGGACTCGATCCATGTCCATGTCATTTCCAACTTGCCCATGTGGCTCGATTTGCCTGAAGACACCTGCAATATAGACTTTAACAAAATGGCTGCGGAAAGTTGCAGCAGCTGTGGAAAGTGACAAGATTCCGCAGCTAAATGAGCAAAAATCTAAATCAAACAGCAGACACAAAACATAGTTAAAAACCATTTTAAATGCTCTTTTACAATTAATATGCAATGATATTGATGACTTAGAAGGTCCAGGTGAATGAAAAAGGTCTAGAAAGGTGTATATGAAAGATGCAGATTTGAGACTCAACATACCCCCACTGTGAAGGTGTTGCATGTCCTCATGCAACCAAAATTTTGATAATCCTTCTTCAATTCATATGCCTTGATACCTCTACCAGTACATCCAGTCCTCTTCTCCTCTTCCTTGGTGCTACTAACATCCTGGGATTTTTCATCAAGCATCTGAATTTGATATTAATCAGTGCTCTACTTAACTTCTGGCATTTCTTCTTCAATTTCCTGTTCTTTTTCTGCCATAGTCCCAGATGTAGCATGGTATTGTCATGAATAATCTTGTCCAATTTGCTTTGTTCCTTTAATGCCTCATTTTCATTTTTAATGTGTATATTTAAAACCTCCAACTCAAATACTTCTTGTTTCAATGATTGGACTAGAGCTTCTTGTGCTGTGTGAGGCTGAGTGGATGAGGTGCTGGGGCCCGTGGCTGTCCTTTCTAAGGATTCTATGTAATCGTACACCTCTTGCTGCTTTGGATCTATCCCAGGTGTCGTTTTCCTTGGGTTGTCCCCAAAATACTGTGGAGGAGAATTGTCTTCAAAATCTGGCTGAAAAGGACTCATGTCAACATCTTGAGGACTAGTTTCAACATTTGACTGAGAATGCGGTGGACTATGTTCAACGTCTGGCTGAGAATGAGATGGAATATGTTCAATGTCTGACTGAGAATGAGATGGACTATGGCCAGCTGGAGTTTTTTCAGGTGTTACTTCTCCCAAATCAATAAAATGAGGTCCTTTTGTCTGTGTTTTCTTCCACTTTCCTTTAAGCCTGGAACTTCTTCTTACATACTGTGGACTACTGTCTTTTTCCTTTTGTTTTTCTTTTCCCCTCTTTTTGGCCATAGATGACTGTTCCTGAAGGTGAACTAGTCTCTGAGATAACACTTGATGATCTTCTTCTGAGGAAGGGGTTTGATGCACAGCCTCAATGCTTCTTTTCTCTTTTGATTTTATTGGCTTTTTATCCTCAGTCTTTTCCTTCTTTCTTTTTGACAGTCTTTCCTCTCTACTAGTTCTTTCAACTGTGTTAGTAGGAGTGCTTTGATTTTTCATTTTTTCTCTTTCTTCTACTTCTTTTTGATGTACTTCCTTCAGGAATTTCTTGAGGTTCTTCAAAGAAATTTCTAACTAAAAATTGCTCCCAGGTGTCCTTTTTCTCCTTTAACTGTTTTTCAATCAAAATTTTCACAAGACCATGGTGATAAAAATGTGGTTCTATGTCCCCTAGATGCTTTTGGACGGTTACAGACATCTTCTTCAAACTGTTTAATAAAAAGTATGGCAGATTGAGGGCCTGGTTGTCTAGGAAATTCATCAACAGTCGGGTATGATACATATACATTGATCCAAAACGTCCCTCACAGGTGATAAACTTTTGAATGACCAACAGTAGACTGGCCCACTCTTCTTTTAAAGCATGAACAAGAATTCCCTTTTTAAAAATAGTTACATCCATACCTGGGTTACGTAGGATCACTCTCCAGGCTTCATCACTAATGCTCTTGTTCTTGAACCAGCGTTCACCTTCTTGAGGGAGTTCTGTAACAACTGCTATGGATGCCTCATTCACCGTAAATTTGAGGTCCCCAATTTCTACCTCCAGACCATTGAAAGACCTTGCAAAAGCTTTTGTCACCTCTTTATGGTAGCCTCTAAACTTTTGAATAAACCGAAGCCATTTTGCCTTTTTCAATATATCTTTGACTTGCGGGTATCCTTCCATGAATTTGGGTCCCTCTGGTTCTATTCTCAACAACTGACCCATCCTTTCTTCTGTACTTTAAAACTTGTCTGCGTGAAGAGGGTTTTAACAGAGGTAAAACGACAGAAATGATCAGGGTTTGTGAAGGAGGCCAGTGACTGTACGCGGATATCAGAGAATAGGTACACGGAATGAAGCGGAACAGAGACTAAAATGAGGTGAAAGCTTAAGTCAGCACGATGGAAATGCGGCCGTGAGATCAATAGAATAGTTGGGGGAGTAAAACACATCCGGAAATATTTAAAATTGGGTGGCTGCAGAGTAGATGCAAGCACGTTTATGCAACGGCTACGGATTTTGTGCGGCTAAGAGAAGCCGTAGTCAAATCAACTACGTTTCTTAACTACAGGTGGAGTATCAACGTATAGCTGAACACTAATGAAGACCGGAGGCTTGATTATGAGGCCGTTTAGAAATGAATGCAAGGATTGTGGGGGAATCGTATAGAGATCGTGGGATGGATACGGAGTTATCAACGCAATCATTGCATATAATGGAGCTATGGTTTATAACTATGTAAAAATGTGCTTGAATGCCATTTGAAATAAATTTTTACTCATACCTTGGAATTCTTGCCATTTTTCATTGGTCTTCAATCAGTTGCTCCTCATTGATGTCTTTGAATGCCCCATGTCTTCATAATATTTCTTCATACCTGCATTTTATTTCATGATTGTTGAACTAACATCTGGCTGTACAATTTTTTGAAAAATAGAGTGGTAGCTGCAGAAACTGCTTCTGGCTACAGAAACTGGTGTCAGCTGCAGAAACTGACACAACAATCATTTGGGTGAATGGAGATGGATAGATGATAACTGTCTGAATGAAAATGGTCATGATAGAAAATTTTATTGATGAAATGAAATGAAATAGATGAAATGGAGTAAAGTGAAATGAAGTGGAGTGTAATGAAGTGGAATGAAATGGAATGAAATGGAGTGGGTTGTCATAAAACTTGTGAAATAAGAGAGAGAGAATTTTTTTTTTTTGGAAAATACAGGGTGTTAGGTGTTCCTGATTTTCACCCTACATTTTCTGTATAAGACTGCCAATCAGTGATTGGTTTTCAGGCTTATACTTTTTTTTTTTTTACTTGAAACTGAAAAGAACAAAGGCTAGGCTGATGGAGAAGAAGGATTCTTCTTCACTAGCCTTATTGCAGAATTATCTTGAAATATTTTGACAAATTCCTCTTTTGAGAGTGGCTTATGATAGATCTTTAATCTGTGGCCATTAACAATAAGAGGAGTTTGAAATTCATCAATGGTCTTGATTCTTACCGCTCCATTGCTAAATATCTTGTCAATCTCATATGGCCCAATCCAATGAGTCTGAAATTTTCCTTTAAAATTTTTAAACTTGGAGTCAAATAGCAATGCCCAATCTCCTTCTTGAAACTTCTTCTCTTTGATATATTTGTCATGCCATTTAGCTCTTTGATATTGAACTAGATCAGTTCTTAGAATTTCCTCTTGTCTGATCTCATCTAGCTCATTCAATTGCTCCATTCTATGCTTTTGGGCTTCTGATAGATCCATCCCCAACTGAACTGCTATCTTGAAGGTTTTGACTTGGGACTCAATGGGGAGCAGGACTTCTTTCCCATAAACAAGTTCATAGGGAGAATGTCCTGTTGTATTCCTCCATGTAGTTCTGTAGGCCCACAAGGCTTCAGGAAGCCTTTCTACCCAATCTCTTCTGTGTAGATGAACAGTTTTGGTGATGATACTTTCAAGAACTTTGTTTGTAGACTCCACTTTACCATTTTCTTGCGGATGGTAAGGAGTAGATCTTCTGTGCTTGATTTTTTATTCTTCCATCAGCTTCTCCACCAAGTTGGGTGAATTGGCTTCCCTGATCCGTCACAATTTCTCTTGGAACACCAAAGCGAGTAAAAATATCCTCATGAAGAAAATTAACAACTGAATTTTCAGTAGCAGACACTAATGCTTTAGCTTCTACCCATTTAGTAACATAATCAGTACAAACCAATATATACTTCTTTTGCTTAGATGGTGGATTAATAGGTCCAATGAAATCTAAAGCCCATTTTTCAAAGGGTTCAATGAGTACCTGTGGTTGCAGTGGCATTTCATTTGAAAGGGTAGGTTTCCCTACTCTTTGGCAGCTGTCACACCTTTTGACATATTGTTTTGCATCTTTGAAGAGGGAAGGCCAATAATATCCTAAAGAGAGGATTTTATAGGCTGTCATTTTGTCAGCAAAGTGTCCGCCGCATGGTTCATCATGACATGTCTTGAGGATATCAGGCATTTCATCTTCCCTGACACATCTTCTGATCACAAGATCTGGCCCTGTTTTAAACAATTCGTTAGAAATCCATGAATATTTTGAACTCTCCTGAATAATATTTCTTTTTTCTCTTGGAAATAAATGTGAAGGTAGTTTCCCTGTAACCAAATAGTTAGCAATATCTGCATACCAAGGGGTCTTAATAGTTACTGCAAACAAGTATTCATCAGGAAATTTATCTTCTACAGGAGAATCTTCTTTAGTATTCTGAATCCTAGACAAGAAATCGGCTACTGTATTCTGTTTTCCTGGTCTATCCAACACAGTAATATTGAATTCTTGCAAAAGTAAAAGCCATCTTGTCACTCTGCCATTAGTAACGGGTTTGTTCATTAAATATCTAATTGCAGAATGGTCAGTATGAATAAAAGTTTCATAGCCTGTTATGTAATGTCTAAACTTATTAATTGCATGAACAACAGCTAAAAACTCTTTTTCAGTCACAGTATAGTTCAACTCGGTGGGAGTCAAATTTTTACTGGTATAATAAATGGCATAAGGAACTAAATCTTTTTGACCCAACACAGCTCCTAGAGCTGTATCTGAAGCATTCGTAGAAATATGGAAAGGGAGTTTCCAATTTGGTCCTCTCAAGATAGGTGCTTCAGATATTCTTGTTTTCAAAGTTTCAAAAGCTGATTGACAATCAGGATCCCATTTGAATTCACAGTCTTTTGTAAGCAATTTGAAGAGTGGAGATGCTATTTTAGTAAAGTTTTCTATAAATATTCTATAGTATCCAGTAAATCCTAGAAAACTTCTAACATCTCTTTGACAATTTGGAATAGGCAACTTGGAGATGACTTCAACTTTTGATCTATCAACCTTAATCCCATCTCCTGAAAGATGATGCCCCAAAACAATACCTTCAGTAAACATCATAAAGCATTTTTTATGGCTTAATGAAAGGTTTGTTTCTTTACATCTTATAAGGACTTTTTCCAAATTTTCTAATGCCTCTTCAAATGAATTACCATAAACTGTAAAATCATCCATATAAACCTCAACACAATCATATTGGATTAGATCAGAAAAAATTCCTAGTACTACTCTTTGGAATGTTGCGGGTGCATTACATAACCCAAAAGGAAGCACTCGATAGGCAAAAGTTCCCCATGGACAGGTAAATGTGGTCTTATCTTGATCTTCAGGTGCTACCTGAATTTGATTATAGCCACTAAAACCATCCAAGAATGAAAAGTACTTTTTACCTGCTAATGTATCTAATACCTGATCGATAAAGGGCAAAATAAAGTGATCCTTCAAAGTTGCTTTGTTCAATTCCCTGTAATCAATGCATACCCTCTATTTACCATTCTTTTTAGGTACTATAACCAAAGGAGAAACCCATCGGCTATCTTAAATTGGATAAATGAAGTTTACATTGAGTATTTTTTGGAGCTCTTCTTTCACTATCTCCCTAAGATTTGGATTCATCCTTCTCTAAGGTTGTCTGATTGGTCTAATGTTTTCCTCAATATAGATATGATGGATGCAAGTCTTAGGATCAATACCTTTCATGTCAGTATACTCCCATGCAAATGCAGTAGAATGTTTTTGCAATATTTTGGTTAGTTCTTCTTGTTGTGACTTTTCCAAATGTTTGTTGATATTCAATGTTTTTCCTGGAAAAATCTCAATAGTAGAGCTACCAAACTCTTCCATAGAGTAAAGAGACATTTGTCTTGATGATAAATATTCTATGTCAGATTCCAACTGAAATTGTGTGGGTTCATATTCTGAAGATGTCTCAAAATTTTCTAATGTGTTCAGAATTTGACTATCCTCACTGATTTCAGAAATGGTAAAGACAGGTTGTATAGTGTCCTCATCATCGACCCATTCATTGTCCCCTACTTCTGTGATTGCTTTTGCTGGAGGATACAAATTGAATTTCTTTGTCGAATTACAATTAGAAATGTACATATCCCCAGATCTACAACTAATGAAAGCATCAGCTGTGGCTAGCCAAGGTCTTCCTAAGATAAGTGGGTGCCCTCCTAGATTACTCTTGGGAGTCAAAAATCATAAAATCTACTGGATATTCCCAAGAATCTAAGGAGACTGAAATATCTTCTAATACACCATCTGGTTTAATAATTGATCGATCTGCAAGTTGCAGTAAAGTAGGTGTAAAAAGAAGGTTAGGAAGTTTTAGTTGGTCCATAGTCTGTCTACTCATAATGTTGATAGCAACCCCTAAGTCAATCAATGTATTTGGAATTTCCATCCCATTTATATGTGTCTTGACAATTGGACTACCTGGATCTACATACTTCTGCATGGTAATGGAATTTCTATCCCATTTATATGTGTCTTGACAATTGGACTACCTGTATCTACATACTTCTGCATGGTAATTTTTCCCATCATGATATCTGCAATTTTTCCTACCAGGTGGATTCTTCTTGTATCTCTTAGTTTCCTTCCTGGTCTTTTGAGACTCAACTCCTTTATTGTTTTTGCTAGAATAGGAATCTCTCTAATGGCTTGTAACAAGGGAATCTTGATACAAACATTTTTTAATTCATCTAGAAAATCATAGTTAGGCAACAAGATTTTTTTTTCCACCCCTTTATCAATTTGTAGTCTTTCAGGAAAAGGAGGTGTGGATGAAGATGCAGGTTGCTCAACTATAGGAGTTGTGGGTGTTAACTTTTCTTTCTATTTTTGAATATTTGAGTTTTGAAAAGATGCTTCCTCAGAACCCTTATTGGCTTTAAGAGAGACCTCCTCAAAAGTATCTTGCTCTTGGACATCTATAGAAGGTTTTTCTAAAACTCTACCAGACTTGAGTTGTACATCATTGAGAGGAACAATGATATAGGTAGGAAGTTGTTGTCCTTCTATCATGTAAGTATTCTGAGGATTTTTATTGTTAGGATTTGGCAATGGCTGAGCTGGAAGTTGATTTGTCTTTTGTTGGAATGGAAGCATGAGTTGAGGATTTGGATTTTGTTGAGAAGGTTGTTGTTGTGGAAATGGCAATGAAAGTTGTAGATTTGGTTTTGGAAGTTGTGGAGCTTGTTGATTTTGAAAAGATGGAGGATATTGATAAAATTGAGCAAATCTCCCATAAGGATTTTGCATCCCTTGTACCCATGGCTGATATGGATTTTGATGTTGGGGCCAAGGTTGTTGCTAAGGATTCCAATTTGGTGGGGTTTGAAGATTCATAGGGTTGTTAAACCCTTGAGTTTGTTGTCCCTGCCAAGGTCTTCTTGCAACAAAACAGAGAGATTCTACTGAATTTGGATCTTCCTGAAAGACAGCTTTGAGTCCAGGAATTGAAGGACAATCCTTGATCTCATGATTCTCTGAGAAAATCATACATGTTTCTACAACTTTTGCATCCAAGGGAAATTCCCTTAAAGCATGTTTCTTCCTACATTTCGGACAAAAGATGGCTAGAGCATCAGTTTCTGCTTTCTGCTTGTTTTGAATTTTAAGGGTGTCTAGTTGTTCACTAAGGCTCCCTAAGATATTAGTTTTGAACTCATCAAGCATATTGCCGATCTCTGCCCTACTTACTGATCCAGTTGCAGATTTGTTTTCCCTGATAAGAGAAGGATCTCTAAGCCCTTTTCCTGTTTTAGATTTTCCCCTTGAGAGATGGACACATAGTTCTGTTATGTCACTAAGTGGAAGTTGAGAAATGTCTCCTTTCCCCATCATGTTTAAAATATCTATCCATTCATCTCTGATGGCTTTTAATATAAGGGCTTTCAAATTTTCTTCATCTAAGTTGCTCATCTTTGCTCTTTTTAAGTTGTATTGAAATCTTTCAAGTAAATCCTCCAAATTTTCATCTTCTTTTTGCACCATTTTGAATACCTCATCCTTGTGATTGGTGGGCATGCAATAGTCCAGGTATCTATCCAAAAATGTTTGTTTCATATCATTCCAAGTCCTAATAGATTTGGTGACTAATCCCATGAACCATTTCAAAGCGGCTCCCTTCAATGTTGAAGGAAACCGTTTGAGTTTTTGAGAGTCTTCCATATAGTCATAGGTTCGGCACACGACTTCAAACTCAAACAGAAATGTTTCAGGATCCTCACTTCGCAATCCATAAAATTTAGGGAGGACAGATGGTGAGATGTTTTTCATCGTTGTATGAGTTTCCTCATCAACTATAGGGAATCCAAACAAGTTGTCTCCTTCCCTATTTCTTCCATTATTACCTTCACCTCCACCATTGTTGTCTCCATTGTTTCCTCCTCCTCTACCTCTACCTCTACCTCCTAATCCATCTATTATTTCCTCTGCCATGATAGTTTCTTTAGAGTCCTCAAATTCCTCTGGTTCTTCTATCAAGGGAGGATGAGAGGGAGTCTCTTCCTTTTCTTCTTCAGGTGATTCTACTTCTTTGATTACAATATACTCTCCTGTAGAAGTAAAGAAAGGGTCCTCTTCTAAATGAGATTTGGTAGGTGGTATAGGAGAATCCTCTAATTCAGCTGCTCCTTGAATTCCAAGAATCTTAAGGCTAGGGGTAGATGGTGGTGAATCTTGTCTATGCCTTGAAGAAGATGGAGTTGTGAAAATTGAACTCTTGGCTCTAGCTATAAACCTTCCCCTAGAATCTCTTGCTCTATGCATGTCATTTTTATTTTTATTTTTAAGTTGGGCTAATAATTCTCTTTCTGATCTTCCAGGTCACACTAGGTGCAAGAAGAGAGCATACTTAAGAAATTATTGAACCAATAACTCTCTTTTCTGATCCTCCATATCACACTAGGTGCAAGAGGAGAGCATACTTCAAGAAGTTATCAAGTTTTCCCTTCTTTTTATTGTTTTTTTTTAAGAAATTGGCTACCTAGTTACACTTCCCCGGCAACGGCGCCAAAATGTTTGGTCAATTTAGTGTGTCCTAAATTGCTACATTAATTTTTCAATCCGAGATTCGTAAGCTGACGAAGTGTGGCGCACTATATGTGCAAGATAACCTATTTCTTACTTTTTGTCATTTTTGGTTTTTTTCTTTTTTAAGTTGGGCTAATAATTCTCTTTCTGATCTTCCAGGTCACACTAGGTGCAAGAAGAGAGCATACTTAAGAAATTATTGAACCAATAACTCTCTTTTCTGATCCTCCAAATCACACTAGGTGCAAGAGGAGAGCATACTTCAAGAAGTTATCAAGTTTTCCCTTCTTTTTATTGTTTTTTTTTTTTTTAAGAAATTGGCTACCTAGTTACACTTCCCCGGCAATGGTGCCAAAATGTTTGGTCAATTTAGTGTGTCCTAAATTGCTACATTAATTTTTCAATCCGGGATTCGTAAGCTGACGAAGTGTGGCGCACTATATGTGCAAGATAACCTATCTCTTACTTTTTGTCGTTTTTTTGGTCTTTTTATTTTTTTATCTTGGTTGGTTTCCTAATATGAGATGAAAATTTTAAAAGCCAAGTATGGATATAGATGTTCAAGACAATGATGTTCTTTATAATGATTTCCCAAACTTCAAATTTCAAAAGGGCTTTAAACATGCAATTGACAAAATTAATTCCTAAAAGAAAATGAAAATGTGCCACTATACTAGTTAAACAAACAGTGAACTATTGAGCATGAAAACCATTACCCTTGCTGCTGTCTAAACACAAAAGAAACTGTACTCAAAGAAAAGATTGCAAATAAAATAAAACTAAAATCAAATTACATCAACTCATATTTTGACCCCTCACCATTAGTCTCGCTATGGCTTTCGGAGGTAATCATAAACAACTTGAGCAATCTGATATCTAACTTGCAGAAAAATAAACTAATATCAAATTACACACTCATACTTCAATCCCTCACCATTAGTCTCGCTATGGCTTTCGGAGGTAACCGATAATGACATGAGAAATTTAATATCTAACTTGCAGAAAAATAAACTAATATCAAACTACACACTCATACTTCAATCCCTCACCATTAGTCTCGCTATGGCTTTCGGAGGTAACTGATAATGACATGAGCAATTTAATATCTAATTAACTAGTAAAGTAAATGTACAAAACTGAAATGAATAAAACAGTGCTGGAATTAAAAACTAAGAAAAATAAATCAGCAGAAGGACAAGATTGATTCCATGTCATTAGTCATTATAAAATGATGTGCAAATGCCCGGGCTGCCTATTGTAATCTGGAACAAAAACACTGATCAGTTAACAATAATATAAAGCATGAAAGATTATGGACAGAAGTAAAACGTAAAGCATGAAAGATTATGGACAAAGATGAAACATAAATACCATGAAAGATGTAATATATATACACGTGAATGACTATGGCACAATGAACGTAAGGAAATGAAGCATGAAACTATACAGTAATACACAAAACCTCAGCGTGTGCAGGGGCCCTCTGCACAAACCACGGACAACAGCTATCAACCACGAATTACGCTGATAAACAAAGTCTTCTCATATATTCAAAATGCAGTCATAACAATGGAAAAAGTGTTACGGCACAGTGGCTTTCTTTACAGCAGAATTACATTACAAGAACTAACTATTATGCGTATGAGAACGCATTATTTATAACAGAGGGTGACATAACTAATTCCCTAAATTCTGCGCTGATAGAAGACACGTGAACAACCACGTCCAGAAATCTAGCATCATGGCTGCCGTGAAGATTAAATCTATGGAAAGTGGTTGTTGGATTCGGCTTATGGAGCCGTTTACAGGTGTTGATATGTCTCCCGTGATTTAGAAACGGCCACGCAAGTCTTCACGTGATGAAAAACAGAGTTCTGTCACCGTGGGACTCTACGGTTGACCACCACTTGGCTACCTTTGACCACAACCTTCTTAGGTGAATTCGACTGAGCCAATAGGACTCGATCCATGTCCATGTCATTTCCAACTTTCCCATGTGGCTCGATTTTCCTGAAGACACCTGCAATATAGACTTTAACAAAATGGCTGCGGAAAGTTGCAGCAGCTGCGGAAAGTGACAAGATTCCGCAGCTCAATGAGCAAAAATCTAATTCAAACAGCAGACACAAAACATAGTTAAAAACCATTTTAAATGCTCTTTTATGATTAATATGCAATGATATTGATAGCTTAGGAGGTCCAGGTAAATGGAAAAAAAGTCTAGAAAGATGTATAAGAAAAGATGTGCGCATTTGAGACTCAACAA
This sequence comes from Pinus albicaulis, assembly GCA_034641835.2. Taxonomy (NCBI): domain Eukaryota; kingdom Viridiplantae; phylum Streptophyta; class Pinopsida; order Pinales; family Pinaceae; genus Pinus; species Pinus albicaulis. The sequence goes on from CM076578.1 coordinate 1,428,305,707, forward strand.
CCATCAAAAAGTGATCCATCAATATTCTCATCCTGTCTAGATTCATGTTATGCTTCTTTCCTTCGAACCATATATCTTCCAAGGATATTTCATCCTGCCATATGGTCATAAACCTATGGAATACATATACTTCCCTTTTGAATTCCGGCATAATCTCATCATATGTTGTTCAACTATAAATATGAATATTTAAATCAAAAATTTCCTCAGTGATGATCTTTCACCATGATATCTTCTTGTAGACATCAACATCCTTTGTTTAAAAATTGACACATCTCCTAAAGATATGTATTGTCAAGGGTCTGCATCTTTCCATGAGATTTTCTAATCAAGTCTTCTTGGCTTCCTTGGATGTTGACTTCCTTTTTTCATGATTACACTTTTTCGTGATCTTTTCCTTTTTCTCTCTTTGTCCACATAATTTTATTTCGTTCCCAAGAACTTCCAATGTGAAACTCCTTGTTAACATATAATTGCCTCATATTCCATATGAGGACATATTATGTTGATTTCATCGGTGTGGAACATGTCTATTGACAACCTGTGCATTGGAAGAGGTTTTTCCTTCTTTGATCATACTTCTTCTACCTACAACCATATGACATGTCTTCATAGCATCTAGTATTAGCATAAATATATATGTACATCATTTCCTTTCTTTTATTCATCCTGCAGTAGATTTCCTTGGAGTGAAGAGTTTCATTCCCTTGACCTGCTTCATCAATATGTCATCATTTCTAATCCCATAATTATACAAGTTATAATTGTAGGAAACTTTTTTCTTACTTTGTAATCATTAAATCCAAAATTATTTCATTATAAAAATGTTAGCACGTGTTTCCATATTGATTAATGAATGATAAATCATGATCCAGATAACTGCCTTTTTATAAATACAATGAGGTTCCAGGAGTCATTTTATTTCATAGCATCAATGTTTTCAGACATAGTTCTATGACCAGTACTCGTTACTATTAATGCTTCTATGATGCTAATTTAAACCGATGCATCTATCTAATATACAATGCTTATTAACATACTATCTTACAACCGATGGATACTTTTTAAAGAGGAAGATGATCTTAATCGTAATAAAGATCCTTCACTTCTTATTTCTTAGACTTCGTTGAATCAGGTTCTTCTACTTCTCCAGCAACATGGTCTTCCTCATTTTTCCTCTTCTCCTTTTTGGATTTGGGACAATCCTTTTTATATTTTCCAACTTCATTACATCCATAGCATCATATCTTATTCATTTTCCTTCCTTTATTTTGATGACCAAATTTACCTTTCCTCCTTGACATGGAAACATAGGCTTGATTTTCCTCATTTGTTCAAGTATCAAATTTGGCTTTTATTCTAGTCTCTTATATCTTACATAGAGACCACAGATCTTGGAATGGTGTTTCTTATGTCTTCCCATAGATACTAGAAGTGAATTTTCCCCATCCCTCTGGTAGATGATTCAGCACAACTGTAGTCATTTCTCTGTCAGACATTACTTCTCTCTCCCGCAGTTGATCTCGCATTTCATAAATATTCATAAAGTATGAATTTATTCCTTCCTCTCTTGACATATTCAACTTATATATTTCTTGTCTTAGAGATATTACTTCTCCTGAAGTACTTACAAATAATAGCTCCACCAAATTATCATATATTTCTTTTGATGATTCCAATTTGGATACATAGGGAATAAGCGAGTATTTTATGTATTCTATAAGAATATTTGGGCTCTTATGTCTCCCTTCATTTATTTGGCATAATCTTGGGTGTCTTACTTTGAGGGTTTAGTCACTGACCCTTTAATGTAATCCATAACTTCATTTTCAATCAAATTTAAATCTATCCTTTTCTTCCATGCAAGAAAGTTTGTAGTCCCAAATAATTTGTTGCTTTCTTTGCAAAAATTCATTTTGATAGATTCATATGGGGACATTAAGATACTTACTTGAGTATGTGATTTCTTCTTTTATCATCTTCCTTGTTGATGATGATGTAGAGGTTAGTAGGATCTCCCTCTCTGATTGGATTCTTCAAGAGAGATAAAATTACCCTGAATCCTTGATGATGATGATGATGGCTTAATGATGACTCCAACAATTTTGATTTGATTTCAAAACCAAAAATTTATTGATGGTGATGGTGATGGTGATGGTGTCCTTGATCTCCTTGAGATGGTTTTCCAATTTCTGCAATCTGTCTTTTTAGAGTCCAAATATTGATTCTTCAATGTATATTTTTGACTTTTTCCTTCTAGAAAACTGATCCATGATCTTCTTGGCACTTGAGTGTCTTCTTGTTAAATAGCCCTTTCTAGCACCTTATCTTTGAAACCATGTTGAGAATTTGGAAGGGCGGTGTTTAATTAAATCCTCTTCTTGATAATGGCTTGTGTTATACTTGTTATGCTTCTATTACTTATATCTTATCTTCATTAGCTTATTATCTCTTTCATAAATTCAATTATCAAAACACAAGAGATGCATAATTTTGTCTCCTCAAGCTAGGGAAAAAGCCTCCCCCCCTTGGAGAGGAAAACCTGAAAGCAATTCTTCTTATAGATATTCAATTGACAAGTACCATTACTATTACCTAGAACCTTGACCTTAGTATGCTTCCAAGACCTTGTCACAACTCCACGTATCTTCTTATGTTGATCTTATTTATGCACTCCTTTGCACTGATCCTAGGAAAACTCAGTTCCTAATTAAATCCTTTCCTCCTAGCCTCGACCTCCTAAAGGTTATTCCGCAGTCTCCTTATTATACCTTTGATCTCAAGACTGAGATACTTAGCTCTTTTCTATGTTGCCTGCAATCTTGTTAGCCTCTTCTTTATGTTGTATATACCACAGAGATTGAAGTCCTTGTTTCTTCGTTGAACACTCCTCTGCACAGTATTTTAGATTCTTTTCATGAAATCATATCCTTCAATTAGCTTCAAATTCTTCCTCGCACTGCTCTTCACCCTATGTCACAGTTCTTCTCTTTTCTAAAATATTCATCGATAATCCTGATATGATATCAATGTATGTGACCCAAAACTGAGGTAGCTTACCCTCCTTTCCTTCACTATATTGTCTCCCTTTCAACGCATCAATTGTAACCTTAATTCATCCTTTAACTTCAGAGCTCATCCAAGAATGTTGTCTAAATTTTTATGTTGAAGTGAGGCTTCACACCTCTTATAAATAGAGGTGGTATTTTTGTCCTAGGCCGACATTGTAATTTTGTGAGTGAGTCGACTTTCACATCTGTTTGTGGGCCGACTTGTCAAGGATTATTTCCAACATCTTTGAGACGACTTCTTGGAGTACCATGACAAGGTCTTGAAGCATACTAATTACATCAATATTTTTCCTTCACAAGTGTAACACTTATTCATATACATGACTTTAATTGTATATTTATGACAAGATGGAAAACCCATAAAGACATCAAGAAGAAGTCTTGGACATATAATAAAATTCCTTGCTCATGAAACCCATAGTCAAGAATTTACAAAATACATTTTATTATTGGTCTTGTTTATTATATAAATTCATAATTAATAATCATTATGTATACTGAACCAAGTTACACTTTTCAACGCAAAGAAGATGCAAACCTCAAATCCCGAAAGGTAAAATTTGAAGAAAAATAAAAAAACAAAGTCATTTTCCTTCAAAGGATAAATCACAAGGAAAATCAACAAAATGTTGCAGGTGTTACCAATGTTCATAAGGAATCTCATAAATTAAATTATGAGAATCAAGCAAATATTGAACCTCCGTCAAGGCAGAGAAATAATCCATCAAGGAAAAATCCTCTCATTCAAGTATGAGACTATATTCTATGGTTATTATTATTCTTCCATTAATTTCGGTCATAAAGATAGAAATTGTAAAGCACGCTACAAGGGTGATTGGAAAGGTTGTCATCAAAACCCTAGTAGAAATATTGTAAGCATACAAGATAGAATCTCCAATGGCTATTACAGTTCAGCTACTCCACCATTCAGGTTTAATATAAAATCCTATCAATGTCACAATTTTGGTCATATAGCATGAGACTCCAAAAGTGGGATGAAGTGGGTTCAGAATAAAATCAAAGAACAAAATTATCTAAAAAACCTAACCAAGTTTGGAGAAGAAACAAGTATAACCAAAGAAAGGAAGTCATGAACTACCTCCACCTGTTCATGATCATATTCTGAATTAAGGAATTTCATCACTTCTATGCAGCTTTACCATGAATGCCAAATAGATGTTATCCTTATCAAGGATAATAACCTTATTATGGGACATATATGGCATTTGCTCAGAGTTTTTGAAACCTTATATGTTGCTCTTGACATCCATCTCATCACTTGGAAATAAGTATACTTTGAAATAAAAATAGTAATACATCTGGATGATGTAATATTTCCAATTTTCCATAAGTTAATTGGAATATTAGAGTTCTTAATTTTATTAATTAATTAATTAAATAAGAGGGTGGAGGGACCCATAAAAATCATGGATGAATAAAATCCACTTTTGACGTGTGAATGTGGATGATTTAGATCTAGATCTACATTATGGAGTAGTGGAGTAGCTTCTAAATGAAGGAAGAGTGGAGATCACGGATCATTAATTTAAAATCATGAGGATCCTGGAGGAGGTCATCTGAGATCATAGTGCATTCAAAGTAAGATCATAAAGCACTTATGATGAGATAGTGGAGGAAGTGGTGCATATAATTCACACATGATGGAGAGAGTGGGAATTAAATGCAGACATGATGAAGATCACAAAGAGACAGCGTAATCTTCATGGAGGCTAGTGGCCACATGTACAGCGCAGTTATGAGGTGGGCCAGGGCTATGGAAGGCTCACAATCTATATAATGAAGATGAAGGCACAATAGAAGGCAGGCTTTGTATTATTATTTTTTATCTGTTTAGATCTATATTTTTCATGTGGCATTTCTATGCACGCTTATGTTGTTTAGCTAAGTCTGCAGTGCTGTTTAGCACACTGGTGATTCCGAGTGGAAATTCCACCCTTACCCACGGGGGAATTCGAGTGCCTACTCTGGGAAGGTTTATATTGAGCTCTATTCATCATCAGGCATTGGTGCCACATTCAGCAACACTCATATGTACTTCCAGCTACAGGAATAATGCAATTCTTGCTCAAGGGTTTGAGAGGTGGTGGTTGTTTCTAGCATTTCAGCTAGGAAACCGGTGGAGGATTCATTATTTCACCTTGTGCTTCACGTTTAGCCTTCTAAGAGCTATATATTCATATCCAACATTCAAGCCAGTATTACACATCTCCATGCAGTAGAAATTCCCCAAGGGATTGCGCAGTCTAGGCTTGCAGATCTAAAGGAGGAAGGAAGTTTCCAGTATTTCAACTGGAAATCCTGTGAGGGACCATATCCTCACTTTTCATTTAGTGTTTCCACCATCATTGAGATGATTTGAATTATCCAGCAGTAGGCTAGAGAGCCTCCCTCTTTGACAGCATATTTTTTCTCAAGCAGTTGCGTAGCAGCAGCTACATTTAGTGGAGAATATTGGAGGAGCTATATCTTGAGCTTATAGCTTGGGATCTAGTGGAGGGATCAGCCCTTCAAGCATAGATCTGGTTTTGTATCACATTGCAGCCATCTTTTTGCCAGATCATGCAGCAGATCTGCATACCCAGCAACTACATAGTGCAAGCCCTATGTGGGTGATTTTCATAGATTGCTAGATCTGGAAATCCATTTCTGGGTTACCTTGGGTATCCATCATAGAACTTGGATATTAAATTTCAACATCATCGGAGCTCTGGAACTTCCAGATATACACTGCCATATTTTCCATCAGTTGTTGCCCCGGAATTTGCAGGAGCAATAGCACAATTTTTTACTCCAGCATTTACATATTCCCTCTTATGGGAGGAGCTTAGGGTCATTCTAGCTATTTTCTTTGGCTTGAGTATCTCATATTTTGAGCATTGTTGTACTAGTTTATCCACCTCCTTGTTAATAAAAAGGCTCAATTATTTCTGTCTATTTTATGGTGTATTTAGATTACTTGTTTACTTTGTTGTAGTGTCATTTATTGTGTTTTAGTATTACTGCATTCTCCCTGTTGGGATATTACAATGGTATCAGAGCATGATCTTTGACTCATCTTGTGAGCACTTCATCTTTAACACCAAACAAGAAACAGATAGTAGAGATCTAAAATGTCGAAGGGTTTGAGTTTTGCCACTCTTCTCTTTAGATCTATGCAATATCTCTCTAAAGAGGTAAAAAAAACGAAGAGAGAAAGGTAAAGGAAGGATCCAAGAATATTTGATGAGGAAGGTCCAAGCACTTTCTATCAACAACAAAAGAAACTGGCAATGCATAGATCTCCACAACATTCTACTAGATCCCATTTCTTTGAGAAGGAAGGTGAATGGTATGAATATGAAGGAGACTTGGGGTATGAGACCCTAAGAAAATATATGTCTGAATACAAGTCACACCCTAGAGCTCTCAAGGATAATATAACTCTCCAATATTTTTTGTAACTCAAAGAGGAGAGGAGATCCCGCAGAAGTAATAGAAGAAAGAGGCATAGATTCTTTTTGCCTACATTTGATGGATCTACCACAAGCACATTGAGGGCTTTGAGGGAAGATTTAGCTACATTATTTCAGATATATCATGTAGCAAAAAGAGAGGTTATGGAGATTGCAGCGCTGAACCTAGAGGGTGAAGTAAGATATTGGTGATTTAGTCACTTATCACATATGAAAGTGTATGCTTATGCAGATTTTATTCAAAGGCTGAAGAAGAAGTTTGGTAGAAGGAAACCAGAGACATATCACATTGAGACACTTCCCATCATTGATGAGATAGTTCATGAAGAGACAAAGGAATATGTCCTCATTATCACTCTGGAAGAGGAGCCCCTACCACCACCATCAGCTGCAACAATACTTGCATGAGGAGGAAGAGCACTTGCATCTTTGCAAGATGGTCTTGAGCTCTTGACATTTGGATCCCCATACATGATTCATGAGATGCATGAGGAGGAGGAGGCATATACTAGCACTGGTACAGTAGAAGAGCAACCATTATCAGTACCAATAGTTGGAGAGACCATTGCACCGGTGGAAGGAACTCTTGTAGATGTACAAGAAGTTCTTGATATTCATCTTATCCAAGGTTTGCATATACTTTCATCTCATATTATTTTAGTACATCATATTGATATTTGTGATACCATGCCATCAAGGCAAATGCATAACCAAGGAATAGAGCACCTTTCTGATTTGGAGCAGCAAATTATCACTGCACAGAGGACCCCTGACTTAATCAAGGAGAATCTATCCCAGTTTGTCATGGTTGAGATACACCCAACACTTTGTGATGAAGTGTGGAGTTGCAGAATATGGGAGGAGCACAGTCCTATTTAGTATAGTGTCAGACTATGAGTTTAGCATTGTATATGGCCATGAGACAGAACATGTATCACCAATGCAGATCTACAGTGTTGTCACTTAGCAGTAGTGATGAGAAGAGGGCCCCATTATTCTTAGATCATTCTGAAGGTAGCTTCACTCATGATCCATGGAGGGACAGATGATCCATGGTAGACATTCTATGATGGAAAGCACTTTCCATTGTCAGGATGAATATTTCTTGTTGATCCCCTCACATCTCAAAGAGAAATATCTACCTACAGCATGTATGGAGCCTTATGGGTTATATTGGGCCAATGATGAGAGGATCTCATGGAGAGACATCAAAGGAGGTTCACTTCAACATTTCATGGAGTGAAAAGCTATTCAGATGGAGAAGATTGGTATTCTACCTTGAAGGGATACCAACCTTGATCATGACATGCTTTAGCATCCACAGTGGGATGGATGGATGAGGAGGATGAGCAAGGGATTGACAACCTACTTGCGAATCTATGATACAGGGTAGCAAAGCATGGATGCGCTGCTTGTTATTGGGTGAGTATGGTTACTACCCAACACATCACATTTGTGTGATCCATGCCATGTATATCACTGATGACATGCATTAGCAGGAGGAATTGTTGCACTGGTTATTGATGAGAGAGTTTGGACATCTCACGATATATCTTATGTCCATGTATTTGCTTTTGTTTGGGATATGTCTCATGTCATTACATGTACTTATGTTTGGGATGTATCTCATGTTCATGTATGTACTTGGGTTTGGGCTTAAGCATAACTCTCATATGATGTGGCATCAGGAAGCTTATTTATATTGTTCTGATGAGACATTCCACATGTCCATTAGTATGTTGTTACTCCATGACTTGAATCATGATGATGTAAGATGGCAGCAAGAATCCTTGTTGCTTTGGTTACTTTTGGGAGAGTATGGGCTGATTTCTCCCCATACATTACATGACATTGATGAAGGATGGAAACAGGAGGCCTTACTGCATTGGCTTCTATTGGGGGATTATGGTCATTATACTTGGTATAATGATTATGTGGTATGGCAGTAAGAGGCATTGTTGCGGTGGCTTCTATTGAGAGAGTATGGTTCTCATACTTGGTTTAATGTTTATGTGGCATGGAAGCAAGATGCATTTTTGCGGTGGCTTCTATTGAGAGAGTATGGCTCTCTTACTTGTTTTCATGATGATCTAGCATGGAAGCAAAAGGCTTTGCTGCGGTGGTTGTTATTGGGAGAGTATGGTTTGACATTGTATATGTTCATCCATATTTCTCTACTTCTTGTTTTGCACTATGTTGATGTGATGCTTGGATCCTACAAGGCCAATAGGGCTAATGATGCGAGCATTGAAAGATGCAATATACTCTATGTAGCATGGGTTGGAGAGATAGTTAATGAGTTGGGACTTTCCACTTTAGGAAGAGACCACTTTACCTTATGTATCTCATGCATTAAGGAGGATGTTGGATAGCATATGGTTGCCACTTGGAGATTCATTGATGAGGAGAGGCATCTAACTTTTTAGTTGGAGGCCATTCTAGACATTCTAGAGAGGCAAATTTAGAGATGGGCATGCTTTATACATCGTGGAAAATGGGGAGGCCTTCCATATGAAGATGCCATTTGGAGGGAAGATGTTTGATGTAGCATTCACTTTTGCAGTTGCTTGAGGGCGAGCAAAATTTTGGCGGGGATGACTTTAATATTCCCAATTTTCCATAAGTTAAGTGGAATATTAGATTTCTTAATTTTCTTAATTAATTAAGTAAATAAGAGGGTGGAGGGACCCATAAACCCCATGGATGAATAAAATCCACTTTTGATGTGTGAATGTGGATAATTTAGATCTAGATCTACATTATGGAGTAGTGGAGCAGCTTCTTAAATCAAGGAAGAGTGGAGAACATGGATAATTAATGTAAAATCATGAGGATATTGGAGTAGGTCAACTGAGATCATAGTGAATTCAAAGTAAGATCATAAAGCACTTATGATGAGATAGTGGAGGAAGTGGTGCATCTAATGCACACATTATGGAGAGAATGGTAATTAAATGCAAACATGATGGAGATCATGGCTAGACAACGCAACTTTCATGGAGGGTAATGGCCACATGTATAGCACAGTTATGAGGTGGGTCAGGGATATGGAAGGATCATAATATATATAATGAAGATGAAGGCACAATAGAAGGAAAACTTTGTATTATTATTTTTGATCTGTTTATATCTAGATTTTTCATGTGACATTTCTATGCACTCTTATGTTGTTTAGCTAAGTTTGCAGTGTTGTTTACCACACAGGTGTTTCCGAGCAAAAATCCCACCCTTACCCATAGGGGACTTCGAGTGCCTCCTCTAGGAATGTTTCTATTGAGCTCTATTCATCATCAGGCACTGGTGCCACATTCATCCACACTCATATGTACTTACAGCTACATGAATAACGCAATTCCTGCTCAAGGGTTTGAGAGGTGGTGGTTGTTTCTAGCATTTCAGCTAGGAAATTGGTGGAGGTTACATCCTTTCACCTTGTGCTTCATGTTCAGCCTTCCGAGATTTGTATATTCATATCTGGCATTCAGGCCAGCATTATACATCTCCATGCAAGACCAGTTCCCCAAGGGATTGCACAGTCCAGTCTTGCAAATTTAAAGGAGGAAGGAAGTTTCCAATATTTCAGCTGGAAATCCTGTGAGGGACCATCTCCTCACTTTTCATTCACTGTTTCCACCATTATTGAGTTGATTTTCATTATCCAGCAGCAGCCTAGAGAGCCTCCCTCCTTGATGGCACAATTTTTTTCAAGCAGTTGTGTAGCAGCAATTTCATTCAGTGGAGAAGATTGGAGGAGCTAGATCTTGAGCTTCTAGCTTGAGGATCTAGTGGAGGGATCAGCCCTTCAAGCATAGATATAATTGTGTATCACATTGCAGCCATATTTTGGTCAGATCATGCAGCAAATCTGCACACCCAGCAGCTACATAGTGCAAGCCCTAAGAGGGTGATTTCCCTAGATTTCTAGATCTGGAAATCCCTTTCTGGGTTATCTTGGGTATCCATCATAGAGCCCGAATCTAAATTTCAGCATCATCGAAGCTCCGGAACTGCCAGATCTACACTGCCATATTTTCGAGCAGTTGTTGCCTCGGCATTTGTAGCAGGGATAGCACATTTTTACCTCCAGCAGTTCCTCTTGTGGGAGGACCTTAGGGCCATCCTAGCCTTGTACTTGGCTTGAGTGTCTCATATTTTGAGCATTGTTGTATTGTTTTATCCACCTCCTTGTTAATAAAAAGGCTAAGCTATTATGTCTATTTTATGGTGTATTTAGATTAATTTTTTACTTTTCTACAGTTTCATCTATTGTGTTTTAGTATTACTGCATTCTCCCTTTTGGGATATTACAGATGAATTCATTAAAGTGATGAGGTCAAAATGAGAATGGAAGGTGTATAATGACAATTATTTTGACAAAGGATGTCATAAAGATACCACCGAGAAAATATCTAGTGCATGGAAATACTTTGATATTGGAAACAGTAAGAAGCAATGAGAAATACAATCATTTATGGATGTTTTTTGTAGATGACCTTAAAGGGAACTTGATAGTGAAATATCAATGAAAGGGCATTGACACTAAAAAATATCTTCATTTTCAGAACTTCAAATTCATCCAGGTCTCCAAATCAGAGTGACTTAGCAGAAGCGTGATGAGTTGTCCTATGCCAAAAAGTATGCCTTCAAAGAATATGTAATTAGAAAGAAACTCCACTAGTTACAAAAGCATAGAATGGTGTCACTAATAAGGCAAGGGAAATGATACATATAGCTTGCAAGAAGAAGCTTACAAATTATTATGATCACACTCTGTTTTAGTTGCCAATGTACAGTCTCTTCTTTGCAAATTTTCATACTTAGTACAGAGTTCCAATAAGTATCCACACCAAAAATCACACCTTGAAGGGAAATGTGATGCATTTTCTTCCTAGAAAAGGCCACGATGCATGAAATCATGGATCTGATATGTTTAGCCAATGATAAATTGTACAAGGATTGCCTATGGTATTCACATTTTACATGATCAATCTATAGACAAGAACCCTCACCATACATCGATTGTTAGGACCAAATTGGCAAGTTGAAAGAAATTTTTGATTCAAAGGTCTACACACTCCATGACAAGACTGATATGGATATCTTTTCCCATAATCCTAATCAAATCACAATATTTTATTAAAATTTGATTTCATTGCATGATCTTGAATGTAAAGCTTATTGCTCTCAAGGACAAGGAGATCCAAGAGAGTCTCTCTCACCATGAATTTTTGAACAAAGAAAAAATCATGATGAATAAGCCTGGGAGGTGAAATTATGGCTTCCCAAGGCATTCCAAAGAAATTTTTTGAAAATTTCCTTACAAAAGGGGAGGACAACCATAAAACTCTAGTAGTAGTAAAGGATGGCATGGAAATATTGTTTGTTTCTATAGAGGGAAACAAGTTTTCATTTTCTAAAAATTCTTATGTGTTTACTTTGTAGCTCATAAAAATTTCGATCATAAGCTAAGGACTGGAAGAAATAAAGAATTAATAGTATTTCTTGCACCAAAAAATCACCTAGTCAAGAGAAAACAAAGGTAATCTCAAAAAAAAAAAAAAACACAAACTTAAAATTTGCTCATGACATAAAATGTGTTGATGGTTGAAACACTTGGAGATGAAGAAAGAGACCACCTTGAACGAGGTGCCTGTAACTATGCCTCAGATTCTATTGGAAAGCCTACAATTCAGTTATGTTAATCTTAATCTTGTTGACTTGTTAATTTTTTACAAGTGTCATCTTGCACTGAGAAAAAACTCATATGTTGAATTTGAATTGATATTGCAATTGGTGCAACAATAGTAAAAGTTGAAGCATGAAACAAGTTCAACTACCTTAACCATTGAAAGAACTATTTGAAATGACGTGAACCATTTTTGAGATGCCTATTTGATTGGAATGATATTTGTTTTTGCCTCCAAAACAGATAGGGAGAAAAAAGGAGATAATACTAACAAGGGGGGTTGAGAAGACATGCGAAAAATATGTCAAGGGGATTAGCACGATGATAGGGGGAGTAGGCCACTTTCCATTGATATCAAAGGAGGGGAGGAATACTCAAATGGGGAAATGGCAAGAGTATTGACATCAATCACAAAGGGGGAGATTGTTGATATGTTGTCATTTTTATCATTGAAAGCCCAAGCAAAAGGAGTTACTTTCTACCATTATTTGTGCTCCATATTATTACATTAAACTTATCTCTACCTATGAGGACTATTGTCTTCTTGATTGAATGCCCTGTTGAAATAATCGTGGAACATATTTGGAAATCTAGGACGATACTTGAATCAAAATGACATAGTTATGTGCATGGGAGACTATCGTATGAAAACCTTAGACCCAATCTTGTGTTGAGGAGTTTGTTACTAAGTATGCCTCAACAAAAAATAATATTCACCTATTTGGACAAAGTTCATGCTACAAAAATCTTAAGTAAAACTAGGATTGGAAGATTGTTTTGAAGGTGAAATATGCTTTGAAACATTGAATGGATCTGAACAAATTGTTGATGATGATAATAAATTGAATATTATCAATCCATCTACACAAACTACTGATAAAAAATACTACGACCCCTAAAACAAATACAAGGTTAGGTTAATATCATAGGTTGGCTCTGAGTTAAATATAATAAGTCAACTTGAAATACATATTTGTGTCAGCCTTGTTAGAAGACATTACCCTTCAAAGAGTCATGTCGGCTCCCTTATAAGTCAATTCAACTAAAATAAATACATGAAAATTTTGGTCAAATGAAACAAAAATTTGGTCGAGGAAAAGAATAAATTTTTAAAGTTGTGGAGAAGAGGATGAGGTTCATTCTGCATTAACCTAATAATAATTTCAAAAGGATTTTTTTGGTTTAAAGAATGCCTTTCTTTATGGATTATCTCTATAAGAAGGTTGAATCCCCTGTGGTCTCTCCTTTGTGTAAAAGAGCCTAGAGTTTGTGGTATATTTTCTATGAAAATAGGATGAGATCCTTTGTAACAAAGTTCGAGTTCTATTTTGAAGAAAGGCTTGTGATCAAGCCTGTCATCAAGTTCGAATTGATTATGGTATGAAGTAGTGATGTGTCTCGATTTCACTAAGAAGCGAATATTGTTGTCAATTCTGAGTTGGTTTTGACATTGACTGAGTTGCTCAAACCAGTTTAAGAGCAAACTTGGAACAATTTTGGAGTCTCTCTCTAATGCACAAACTTGATATTCTTTTAGCAGCCTTTGAAGAAGACTTAAAGAAGTTTTTAGAGAACTCTTAAGGTTACCTGTAGCAAACCTCAGTTGGATTGAAGCATTTTTTAAGAAAAACTAGAACAAAACATCGAAGGATTGAAGACACCTTAATAAATAATTTGGATCTAATTTGAAGACTTATTGGAACTACCTGTTGAAGCATCCTTATAGTTGTTGTTGAGGTTCCTTGTAGTAGCAGAGTTGAAGACCTCATGTAACAAACCTATAGAGACTTGGAGCAGACTTTTTGGAGAAGGATTGTAGCTAACAGACTAGGTACAAACCTTGAAGAATGTCTTGGAGATTATTCTTGAAGAACTATTGAGCAACATATGGATAAATTAATTGTAGCAATATTGAAGATATTTGGATAATGTTTTGAATTAGTATTTGAAGTTTTTGAAGCTATTGAAAGTGGGAGTTTTGTTGAAGCTTAATATGAGGTTGGAACCTCATTGAGATTGTTTACATGTGAACATTAAAAAAAACCCTCAATATACCAAAGGGACGCAAAAATATTGTTCATGCCGCTCATCGAGAAAGAAAAAAAAATATGCATGGAAGGAAGATGGTTGTGCGCAATCAATGTCTAGTGTCGCTTGTTGGTGAAGTCACCGCGCAGTTCAAAATCCAACCGCGTCGGCGTTCCATCGGGTGCTGGACCGCAGGAGGAAACTAGAGCCGACCCCCTAGAGCTAACGATGTCAGCAAAGTGATCGTCCAATCAGCATCATTCTGGGTAGGAGCCCTAAGCTCTTCTGGCGTTCATCTGACTCGCCAAAATTGAGAGTGGAGCCCACTCACCCAAAGCATGAAATATCAAAAGTTTAAGGTAAAGGTATAATAGGTATGCTCCACGTGCTCGACACACAGTTCCTCGCCTACCCAGTCTCACTCCACCAATCCCCTCATGACACGTGTTAGTTGGTTGACGTCATCCTGACGTCAGCCCTGTAGTTTTCCCATTTTGCCCTGAAAAAGCCCGCTCCCTTCGCATCCTTCGCCCGACCGTTGTCTTTTATTATCTATGCATCAGTTAGGAGCCCAGGTAAAGGACCAGTTTGTGTACACACCTATCTCCTCACGTTGCTCTCATCACCTCAAGTATTGGGTTGGTTCCACATTCTGTCTTCATTTACAGTTTTATCTATATTGTAAAAGAATGAAAAAATCAGCCCCAGAAACTCGATGGGCCCGAGAGGTCAGGAGCACCTCTGGTCCCGACCCTCTCACGAACGCTTAAGCCCAATTTTGTGACCCCGTTTATCCTTTCAATGTAGCAGCCCAGTGCCATTAGCTTATAGGTTACAAATGGCGGTGTGAAGACCTTTTTAGGGTGGTATATTTAGGTTTATACTATCAAATAGCACCATCCATCCACCACTTTCCTGAGTTCATTTCATGGCTCTCTGAGGCCTACATCGAGCAAAAGGGTTTCTTTGTCACTTCATAGGGGAATAATATATTTAAAATCACCCCACAACAGCTCTGCATTACCCACCTTCCCCCGAATGCCTAGAAATCTTCGAGGTAACCCTCATGTGTCACTTTGCAAACCTCCCTACCGAAAAAGAGAGGCCTCTCCTCAAGTTGATCACAGTATCAAAAACATTTGTTTTATCCCCCCACTGAGAAATTCCCTCTATCCCTTTTCATTGACACCGTTCAGCCATTTCTTGCAATTATCTCGGGCATGTTCTGGGAGGGAAATGTCAGTAGGGTTACTAATGCTTGCCTAGGGTTTTTCAACCTCATGATGCAACCCGAAGTCTTGCTTGATATTCCCTCATTCCTGGCCTCTGCCATCAAAGCTCATTTCCATCACCTATCAACTTCGAGTTGTTTCAAGTATTATTCATTGGTTTTCTATCTGTTCATGTTCGCGCATGCAGACAAATTCAAAGGCTTAGGCATGGACAAGTTTTCTAATAGAGAGGCTAAGCCTAAACTTGTGTTTGATTGCACCCTCTTTGTTCGACAACAACCCAGAGGCAGGGGTTATTAAAAATTCATCACATACTTCATTTATAGAGCTTATACAATTATATATGGGACCCCTTCTCCCAGGATTTTTCCTGAACATAAAGAGTTGATCCAACTCACTGAGACAGACTGCATAGGAGACCGGTACTTGTTCGAGGATTACACTGAAGTCAGAGTGTACGGCTATGAGCTACCTCCTTTCCACCTGCCAACATTCATGCCTATGAGAATCTTCGCTCTAGAGTTCTTTAAACAAACCTTGAGTGCAAACCAAATACATTTTGTACCAACAAAGAAAGGCCATATCTTCAAACTCCCAAGTGTTTCGGGGCCATTTACCATCAATTCATGGCATGCCTTCCCTCTGGTGGAGGAACTGCTCCAGGAAATGAACTTCCAGCAAGGAGACATATGGAATTATGATCCTAGAGGAGTTATTGCACAAAGAAGTAGGAAGATTAAATCCTCAACATATGAGCATGAGCTTAGACCTAATGTTCAATATAAAGCTAGCTCCAACTCATGGCCTTTGGGTACAGAGATGGAGATTTAATCCCAGACTACAGATGATAAATCAAAGGGGTATAGTGTGCAAGAAGAAGAATAAACCAGAGATGAAGGGGAAATGAGGGAGCAAGAGGACTACAGACAGAAGGAGGATTTCGTGGAAGTGGAGGAAGAGGGGCACGTCAGCAAGAAGCCCAAGACATAAGAACCTAAAGGACGGGTCCATGAACAGCCTGATGAAGTGGTTTCCATTTTCATAAAACATGGGGAAGATCGCCCGAGCTTTCAAATTTCTTTGGATGATGCCTCCTCGCAAGTAGCATCTGTCTCTTCACAGGTTATCACCCCAGGAGAGGGCCCATCAGGTGGAGGTCCCTCTGATGCTAAAATATGTTCAGGGATAGAGTGGCCTTTATGTGAGAAGATCAAGGAAAGAAGCCAGTCGACAAGAGAAAAACTGGACACAGAATTGGCCCAACATATTGACAGGCATCATACTAGGCTCCTAGCAGCATTGGATGTATAAAATGATCACTTTGTGGTCTTAGTACAGCATCCTAATTCTCACCCTCTTCCCCCTAGGTCAAATTACAGAGCATTGGAGATGATCCTTCAGTTAGCCTCTATCCCCTTGCAAGATAAGTTGAACCTTCATAAAGAAATATGGGATATGTTGCATAAAAAAGTTATGAAGCATACCTTGTCCCTCGATAAGGCTCAGAATAAATTGGACAAGATAGTTGAAACTCTAAAACAAGAGAGGGCCAATTCTAAGGCCCTCCCTCGACAATCGAGCAATATAAAATGATGCACAAAGGGAAGGGGTCGGAAGGATAGTCTACCACCTAGATTCTTCTTGAGAGGTCTGAATTGGAAGTACATCAACTCTGGCGAAGGTTGAAACTCCCAGGTTCCAAACAGGTGGATACCATTGAATTGGCCTAGGTAGAGAAAGAGAAGGAAGCGCTTTCGGAAATATTGGTCCAGAAGAATGACGAAATAGCATATTTGAATAGAAGCCTTGTAGAGTTGCAACAACAATAAGACAGCCATGTTTTCTTTGTGCCAATACCAGATAACCCCCAGAACCCTTCAGAACAGTTGGCTAAGACACTAGTTGAGTTGAAGGTCTCAGAAGATGAATTTTGGACCGTGCACAAACAATGGGAAGAATCGAATAAAGCTCTGAATGAGAAGTAGAAGCGAGTAGATTCGTTACAAATGGAGGTAGACATGTGTCGTAAAGAAGTGTAGATGCTGAAGAAGTTGGTCACAGACCTCGAAAATCAACTCAAGGGAAACATGTCGTTGGTGGAGCCTCATCAGATGGTCTGGGATGATATTATCGCCAAAATCAAGGGCCATTTGGAGTACATCACTCTCGCAAACGAAAAGAGGGTCACAATCCACGACTACAAGAGTCAGCTTGATTCAGGTCGACAACAGGGTGTTGAAAATGTGGTGACGGCGCGGAAGTACATCCAGTTCATAAACGAACTTCCGACCAAGGAGTTTGGAATGCGCGGAGTGGTGGACCGTTTCAGTACAGTAATGGAAATAATGAGAATTATTCAAAGAGAATATGCCTAAGCCAAAGTAGTAAGATGCTTGGCATTGGTCGCCAAAGGGATAAGATGTTTTCGACCGAGAATTGGACAAAGTTGTTGAGGCAGGATTACCCACATGTTGGGATCCGCAAGGCGCATTGATCCCTTTGGATTCCTATGAACAGAGACTGGCGAAGATCAAGATATGATCCAACTCGGTACTAGAGAAGACGAGTAGGCTGAAGGCCGAAACCGTGGTGGCATCCCTCAGAAATGATTTTCTATGCTAGCCAAAGTAAAACATTTCTTCTCTGCCAACCTAGATTACTCTGAATTAACTTAGCTCTGAGTCCTGTTTGAGTTATTTAGTGCAGAACCCCTACCCATGGAAATCATGTGGCAAAGGTGTTATGAGTATGCAAACCCTGCATTAGCCTCCACCTCGCAGCCTAGAGCCCTATTGTCAACACATTACTCTTGCTCATCATCAAATCCAGTTGCGCAGCCACGACTGTCTGGGCCTTCTGCGACACCACGCCACAGCAGATGAATGTTGTAGCATTTTGCCTATGTGGCCTTCAGATATTTTTTTCGTTTTTATTTTTATCTCGTCTTATGGTGAAATCACAATTTCACTGCAGATATTTTTAGTTTGTTAATGAGTTGTGCACGAGGCAGGCTCCATTTTGGTTAGTTTGTTTCTCTGTTAATGAGTTGTGATCGAAGCACGCCCCATTTTTGCATTATGTATGTACTGAAAAATTCAAGAAGGAATATACAGGGAAGATCCCCATAGAAAACTCTATAAGATATATAATCAAAGGTAGGAAAAAGTTTCATAATTTCGTCTAAGTTTTTGGTCCTATCTCTTGTTTTGTGTGCATAAGCATTTTGGATTTTGAACTGTATATTTTCAGAAGTTATTTTAATGCATATATAATATACAGACTCTTGTGTTCAGTTGGATTCCATCTAAAAATGGTGAACATTATGTATGTGTTTTTCTCCAATGAGTTTTAAAGTTAAATTTATATTAATGTTACTTCTAATATTCTGTGTGTAAAATTCATTGGATTCCATTGTTGTGATTCAATGAATATGTTTTACTTTCTCTAAGGAAAGGACAACACTCATGAATGTTTGCATGCAGCCTTAAACGCGCTCCATGGAATCTAATATCCTGCATTTCACTCGCCTCTTCGCTTCTTCTAGTTCTAGATGAGTTGGATTCTTGAATAAATTAATCCTAGCTTCGTTGAGAATTGTTTCTTGAATTCTTCACTCCACAACTTTTTTCAAATTTGATTTTTTCACTAATTCTAGCCTTGCCCTGTTGATGCAGCCCAATATTATAGCCTCTTGAAGCCCATTTCTTAGCCTTTGTGTTTATGAGTAATTAGTATCAAGAACCTTCTTTATTATTGAACCATCAATATGCTAAACCATATCAATTAAATATGACTCGGGTGAGCTGTAAAGAAATATTGTAATCCTTTGATTTAAGATTTCCTATGCACTTGTCGTTTAGCAACCTAGAGGCTATCTCTAGGAGCTACTTTAGAAATTATATAACAATCATGTATATCATGGATTCAAACCGATCTAACAATATAATAAAGCTAGATACTGAATCGCTTCTTCAAATCACTTGTGGAAATTAAACACAATGATCACAAATTACATGAAGCAAAGAAAGAATTAAATCAAACCACAACAAAAATAATTTCTCGGGGAAAGATTGTTGCTCAAAACCCCATTATCTTCTATTTTATATTCAACATGGATACATGAAACAAATACAATGCCTTCTCTTCTCACAAGAATCTCCAACACTCATCGATATGTCTCACATTGTCCTCACATAAAACTGACCAATACTTAGTCAATTTCCAGCCTCCTGACAGCCTGCCTTGCTCACGCAATTCATGAGGAATGTAATCCCTAAAGAATATGATATTTTTCCTTCTCTAACTGCTTTGAGTATCATGGGCAATCCAATGATTGCTTTGGTGCATGGGTGCAACCCAATATTCCCACAACTGATAGTCAACATCCATTTCACCTAGATCTCAACTAGGTCTCCACTCGAACTGACATGCATGCAGCTAATAATAGTAAATCCTCAGTTGCATGTGAGATCACTTATTGTGAATTAATTAATATTTAATTCACTTGATCTCTCACTAGTGTAGCTAACAATTACAACTAGCACAACTGAGTTTCACTCACTTAACTGAGTTAAACTATTTACAACCCGCATTAAATAATGTACCACTACACTTCGAACTCTGTTACAACTAGAATTACTTTGCATGCCTCACCAACTACCCTCAACTCGAAATTCATGAGTTAACCGAGTTTATCACACTCAATTAACTATTACAAGTTATTTTGAGATTAGATTACAGTTTATTGTCCATCTTAATTAAGGGATATCTAAAATAAACATGCACCAAATTTAGCCCTGTGGGCCCCACCCTAGCGTAGGTTCTGAATGCACTAGGCGTGGGTGCTGAAATTTTCTTGTTGAATCTCAACACTCCCTCTCAACAAGAAAGGGATTATCCTTCACCTCGATCCTGCCTCTATGGTATTCGAATTTTCTCCTGGTGAGCGCCTTCGTCAGAATATCTGCATCTTGATCTTCTGTGGGAATGTGTTGAAGCAACATTATTCTCCTCTGCACACAATATTTGAGATGATGGTATTGGCTATCTACATGATTGGACCCATCATGAAACACAGGATTAACTAAGATTTTAATGCAACTCTGGTTATCACAGTGTATCACTATCGGATCCATCTGAAAACCAAACAAACCAACCATGATCTTTCCCATCCAGATAGCCTCACATGCAGCTTGACTTGTTTCCATGTACTATGCTTCCGCTGAACTGAGTGCCACGGATCGCTGCTTCTTGTTGTACTAAGAACTTGTTGTCAATCCAATGCTAAAGATCCCTCCTGATGTGCTCTTTTTTTCTGATGGACTGCCAGCCCAATTTTCATTCGTGAAGCCTTGAAGCTTCACTCCCTCTGTCCATTTGTACCATAGACCATACTGTGATGTGCCCCTCAGGTATCTCAAGACATGCTTCCCCGCCTTCCAAAAGAGCTTGGTAGGCTTAACCATAGCTTGACTCAGCTGGTTAACTGCATAGCAAATGTCCGGTCTCGTGTTCACCAAATACATTAGTGAGCCCACTAACTGCGTGTAGACAGTAGCATCCACTACCTCTCCAGAAGTAGCATCCTCCTTCCTCCAATTTCTTGGAAGAGGAGTCTCCATGGGTTTTCATATCTCCATGTGAAACTTACCTGGTATCTCATTTTCATACTTGCCTTGAGACACAAAAACTTAACCATCCTGCTGCCATATTTCCAAGCCAAGGAAATAATGAAGGAGTCCCATGTCCTTCATTTCGAATTCTCTTGCAAGGTCCTCTTTGCAAGAAAGTATCAATTTCTCATCACCTGTCGAGATTAGATCATCTACATAAAGTACAATAATCAAAAGCTTACCATCAACCACAATCTAGTATAGGTTTTCATCAGCTTCACTTTTGATGAAGCCCAACCTGGTGAAATAATTGTCAATCCGAGTGTACCAAGCACGAGGTGCTTGCTTCAGCCCATACATTGCTCTCTTGAGTTGGCACACATATGATTCACTGTCAAATATTTTGAAACCTTATGGCTACTCTATGTACACTTCCTCCTCAATAACTCCATTGATGAACGCAGTTTTCACATCCATTTGATAAATTCTCCACCCCATCTCCGCTGAGAGTGCAAGGACAGATCTAATGGAATAATACCTTGCGACTGGTGCAAAGGTCTCTTCATAGTCAATCCCCTCAATCTGTGAGAATCCCTGGGCCACAAATCTAGCCTTTTACTTTTCCACACTCCCATCAGCAAGTTTCTTTACCTTGTAGATCCATCTAGATCCAACCATTGATTTGTCAACCGGTCTTGGGACTATCTCCCATGCCTTGTTCTTAATAATGGAGTCATAATCCTCTACCATAGAATCAACCCAAGTTGGTTGATGCACTGCTTCCTCAAAGGAAGATGGTTCAGTCACAATACATTTTCTCATAAGATCCATGTATCCAGTAAACATGTCAGGAGATGGTCTCTGTCTGCGCGGTGAAGTAGGGGCTTCTACATTCTTTGTTGCATCAAGTCTCAATCTATCAACTTCTGTGGTGCGCCTTCTGCCATTTCTGATGGATGGCTCTACATGAATGTTTTCCTCCAATCTATGATCCTCTGCGTGTGGTTGATCCACATCTTGAGGTTCATTCTTAGGAAAAACCATTTCCTCCTCTGCATGCAAGTCCAGTTCCCTCTTAAGGGACAACCACATGGATTTCTCCTCATCAAATTTTATATCCCGTCGCACAACTGTCATTCTGTTGTTTGGAAAATACACTCAATAGTTGTGGGGAGTTTCAGTGTACCCCACAAATATCCCAACCTTGGATGTTGGTTCCAGCTTCTTCCTGGCGTCTTTGGTCACATGCACATAAGCATATGAGCCAAAAATCTTAAAATGTGAAACATCAGGTTTATTACCAGTGAAAGCCTCTTCAGGTGTACTCATTCCAAGTATTATATGAGGACAACGGTTCTGCACATGTACCGCTATGTTGCATGCCTCCTCCCACAGATGCAACGGTAGGCCCTAATCATGCAACATCGCTCGTGCTGCACCCACAATCGTTCTGTTCTTTCTTTCAGCAACCCCATTCTGCTGTGGATTATGAGGTGCTATCATTTCTCTTTGAATTATTTCTTTGTTGCAGAATTTCTTAAATTCGTTAGAGATGTACTCACCACCATTATTGCTCCTAAGAGCCTTCACTTGCTTCCTCGACTCTTTCTCCACCAGTGCCTTAAACTCAAGAAACTTTGAGAATGTTTGGTCTTTATTCTACATGAAGAAGATCCAGCACTTACTAGAATAGTCATCAACAAATATCACATAGTACTTATGTTTTGTTGTCGAAGCAACAGAGAATGGTCTACACACGTCTGTGTGAACTCTCTCAAGGATCCTCGAAGCTCGGTTCTCCTTCTCATGAAAGGTGGTATTTACATAATTCCCCATGGTACACCCCTTGCATGTATATAACTGAGCAAGTGTTCCCATTGGAAGTCCTGTAGAAATCTTTTGCATGACTTTCAAAGCTCCATGGTGTAGATGGCCCAATCTCTTATGCCATAACTCACCCTCATCCCAGCTCACCACTTTGTCCTCCTTGACCATCATTGATGCGCAGCCATCTACATCCAGTTTATAGATATTCTTAACTCGAATACCTATCTTCTTGGCTTTTCCTGTTGGTTTGTGTCGCGGGAAATCTTTACCTTCACTAAAAACAACATCATAGCCTTTATCCTCCAACATTGCAACTGAGACTACATTTTTCTTCAAACCTGGTACATGCATTACATATTTTAATTGAAATGGTTTACCTGAATGTCTCTGAAAGGTAATAGTATTGTTGGGGTTCCTGTGTTTTGGCTAGATTGGCAAAACCAAAATACAAGACAACATCAAACCACTTTGGGATCCTAGGATCTAGCCCTCCTGGATCCAGAGAGGGATCTCTCTATATATGTAAAGAATGATATATCTTTAAGGTCATTTTGTGGTATTAGGCTAGGTATGAAGCACAAGGGTTCAATTTGTTTGTTTGGTTGGAGATCATTAATTGATAAGGTTATGTGAAGTGAAGAAGGAAATAAGTAGAAGGATGTTTCAGCATGGGAAGATAGGTCAAGAGAAGTGCCAATCCATTGGGCTATGGAGTTATAAAAGGGTTTACTCGCATAACAACTATCCAAGGGTTTCCATAGGGCAAGTCATATATACCAAAGGATTTCTTTAGATAGATGGTGAGATGGAACATTAAGAAGTGAGGTGAAAGAAAGAAACCAAAGTGCAGCCTAAGATCAGGTAAGGGCTTTTAACCTATCTTGCTTTTGACATACTTTCAAAGAAAACTCTCAATAAAGACACAAAGGGTAGCTTAAGATCAAGTAAGGACTTTCAATCTAACCTGCTTTCAGCATACTCTCAAGGGAAACAATCTAGCAGTCCTCATAACCGCTTTCAGATAGTAGAAAACATTTAAGATTAAACACAGAGCAAGGCCTAAGATCAGAGAAAGACTTTTAACCTTCTCTACCTTTGACACCAACTCACAGGGAAACTTTCAAGACAAACTGTTGGAGAAGAAACTAGAGGACAGGGCTAACCATAGACTTCCCTAGTTCAATATTTTACTTAGCATGAAATGAAAATATCTTTCAAGAACAATGTTTCAAGTTGTACTCAGCAAGACATGGGCTCACCAACATTTCTTGACTGGTTATACTCTATAGAATTATCCTTAAAATACACAATCAGAGGAAAACATAAAGATAAAGCTTATCGGTGAGATTTAGGGTACTTCCAACATTATTTCCTAATCTATACCTGTTGTTATTTATCAGAGAAATAATGGACAATGTGAAAAAACATGAAAGGAGACAATTACAGTAAGGAAAACATCACCAATAATATCGACCAGGATCCTGTGAATCTGCTTGTTCAATTGATGTGCAAAACCAGTCACATACTTTGAGTCCAATGGCTTTTTACAATCCAAAATTCTCTTCCCAGCCTACTATATTACAAACTACTAAGCTACTTTCCCTCAATAACAGTTCAAACAGTCAATAAAATCCCAACCCTTTACAATGAATCCTCAATGAGTACTTATAGGTGAATGAGGAGGTGGAGTAGTAGATATGAACTTAAAAGATTCATTAAGACAGACGGGAGGAAGTATTCGAATGCCCACTCTGCATAATGGCTTTGCATTAACTGTTGGTACCCTTTAGGCTGGTTTAGGGGTCTTTGTTAGGTTGACAATAACTTCAGGTATGTTTCTTTGAAGTACTCTCTGGCTGTTGGTACTCTGTTTTGTCTTCTGAGATAATCAAGGTGGATAGTTTGGCTTGCAGGTCTTCCATGCCTTCATAACTATTGTCCTAACAGTTTTAGGAATTTTTGTCAGTGTAATAACTGCCAAGATGCTTGGTGGAGTGTAGAATAGGTCGTGTAGGTTGCTCCTTCCTTTGGAGAAAGAATGCTCTGCCGATTTGTCATGTTTTTTTTAATGCCTCGAACATTGATATGACTTTGATAGTGTTTTTCAAGATTCATTAAGCCTCCTTGATCATCTTCGGTTCTTTATTTGTGTCCTTTATCCTTCTAAACATTGGATATAAGTATTAAGTCTTCAATTTTATGCATTAATCCTTTAATCTCTTTCTGATACACTTTAAACTTCTGTTGACCTGTGTTTGTGAATATACAGGTTATAAGGGCGCTGGAGGGTTTATGTTAGGTTCAATAACCTCGATCTTCGATGAAACATGATATTACACCCTCTCAGTGATTTCTTCCTCCGCGATCTTCGGCTCTGTGATAGTCTTTCTACACTATGTCACCTGACTGTGACTATGGAGACTGTATGAATTCATCACCCTTAGAACCCTGCAAAACATGATAAACACATTATAAAAAACCTGCAGGAGTGGGAATGACTGCTTCAGAGGCTCGTGAGGGTGGAGGAGCAGTGAGGAAAAAAGTGGATGCAGCGGAAAAATGGGAGGAAAACCCTGGCAGAGCAGCTAACCAGGTCTGATGGGGGTTTGAGTGCGACGAGAGACGTGGACCGTTAGATCAGGACAATCTACAGTGGAGATCTCCCGATGAAACGTTTCGGGAGAGGGATGAAAGGCAAATGAAAGAGATCGTGATATAATGTGGACCATTCGATCTTAGAGATCGACAGCTGGGATTAAAAGCGAAAGTGACATTGCGGAGGGTAATGGTATGGCGGAAAACTGTGGATGGTTTTCGCGCAACAAAATGGGGGGAGGTGGTTTGGGACCAAAGTAACGCAATTCCATACATTGATTGACATGTGGATTTGGGAAACCGTTTTTATCGTGCGGAAGTAGCGCACTGTGGGAAGGGGCAAAAAATTGTGCGATATGATGTGCTGGCCATCAGATCTTTGTCGGGAGATCGGACGGTGCAGGTAGAACGTGATGAATGAAAATTTGCAGGTTTAAAAGACGAGTGGGGTCCATGACGATGTCAGTTGCTTTGCCGCGTAGTGGATGGGTGTTGGCTTATCGGGTTAAGTCTCGATCGTCAGATCTCTGGAATGAATGGTCGAGATCTAAAGAAAAGGCGGAGATTTGGAATAGGGAGAAGGGACGGGAAATTAATGGGCAAAGAATGGGCGCCCGATGGTCGTGGATCTCTGCAGATCAACGTTCCACATCTATTTTAAAATTGAAATGTCGGGGATGGAAAAATAAAAATCAAAATAAAGGTTTTGGCATGGAGGCTAATGTATTTTAAGCACCCGGTTGTGGGGCTTAGTCATATGAGGAAAAGGGCTAATGGATATAAGCCCTTGGGGGCTTAACACCTTATAGTGCAAAAAATTGTTTTTAGGCAAGAATAAAGGGTTTTTAAGGCCAAATGAGGGTTTCGGTAGGCTAGAAAAAAGACTTTTAAACCAAATAAAAGAATGATATAAGGTTTAAAAGAGGGTTTTAATGGTTTGGAGGTTGAAATGAAGGTTTATAGAGGAGTTTTGTGAAGGGAATAAGGGTGAAAAATGGAATTCTTTGTGAGTGAAGAGAGAAGTGAAATGATGGAAAATGGAGCCTCATGAACAGTTTTTTTCCTTTGGTAAACAGCAGGGTTCATTAATGGAAACAGCGGTGAAGATTCTCTAAAGGATAGAAGACACATGAAGGCTTCAAGAATGATAGATTGTCAAGGGAATTTATCACTTGAAGGCTTGATGAAAAATTTAGCCACCTGTTTGCTTTGACAAATTATTATAGGTGGCTAACAAGTACCAATCCTGATATCACTGTACCGCCCATCATCCTCCATTTCGATATGCATCTGGAGATCCTTCTCCTCCAAGCTACTGAAAATTTCCTCGTCTCTTGTCATGTGAAAGGAAGCACCACTATCCAAGTACCACACCGAACCCATTGCACTTGACACCATGCATGCAATGAGTGAGAATTCAAGCTCAAATTGTGAGGCCAAAGCCTCTCTAGCTGCAGATCCAGTAGCCTTCTTGTTCTTCTTCTTTTGTGGACATTTTGTGGCATAATGCCCATGCTCGTGACAGTGATAACACTTCACCTTGGACATGTCCTGCTTATTGCCATTTTTGGACTCGGATTTGGAATGGAATTTCTTCCTCTTCCCCTTCTTCGCCTTGGAATACAAAGCACAATATTCTTCATCCTCATGCTTAGATGAAGATCCATCTCTAGTATTTCATCTAAACTCCTCCTGCACCAAATCCAACCATAGTCATTCCCAATCTAGAAATTTTTCCCTTCCATTGACAGTGTCTTCATAACTGTGCCAACTCTTGGGAAGTCCCATAAGAGCTAGGCTCACCAAATCATCATTTGTGATTTTTATTCCAAAGGTCTCCATCTCATCTCGACATTGGACAAACTTTGTTAGATATTTTGGAATAGTGTTGCTCTTTTCCAACTTGATCTTCCTGATTTTATCTTTGAGCGCCAATTTCCTATGGGCGTTGTTGCTCTAAAATGGATCTGTCAAAGCCTTCAACATTGCATATGGTGTGGCTTTCCCATGGAGGCTTGAGACAATGTGGTCTCGTACTCCCTCCAATAAGATCCTCCTCGCCTTTGCCACTTTCTTTTTCCATGCATCAAGATTTGCAGCATCTGTCACAACGGGTTTAGGAATGTCATTGTTGATGAATTCCTTCAAGCCATTGTCTTCGAGTACTACCTCCATCTTTTCTTTCCAAGAAATATAGTTAGAGCTACCCTCAAGTGCATACTCCAATCTCAAGCCATTGAAATAAATTTTGATCCTGAATCAGCTGTAGCACCAAGAAAGTCTTTCTGCAAATTCAAATTCTATTTAGACACAAACTCAACTTCTTCTTTACTGCAGTAATTTCCTGTGCTCTCATACCATGTATAAATTATACAACAAGCATGTATATCATGGATTCAAACCGATCTAACAATATACTAAATCTAGATACTGAATCACTTCTGCAAATCACTTGCAGAAATTAAACACAATCGCCAATTACATGAAGCAAAGAAAGAATCAAATCAAACCACAACACAGATAATTTCTCGGGTAAAGCTTGTTGCTCAAAACCCCACTATATTCTATTGTTATTCAGCATGGATACATGAAACAAATACAATGCCTTCTCTTCTCACAAGAGTCTCCAGCACTTAGCTATCTGTATCACACTATCCTCACAAAAAACTGACCAATACTTAGTCAATTTCTAGCCTCCTGACAGTCTTCCTTGCTCATGCAATTCATGAGGAATGCAATCCCTAAATAATAGGATATTTTTCCTTCTCTAACTGCACTGAGTATCATGGGCAATCAATGAGTGTTTGGGTGCATGGGTGCAACCCAATATTCCCACAACTAATAGTCAATATCCCTTTCACCTAGATCTCAATTGGGTGGGCCACTGGAACTGACATGCATGGAGCTAATAATAGTAAATCCTAAGTTGCATGTGAGATCACTGATTGTGAATTAATTAATATTTAATTCACTTGATCTCTCACTAGTGTATCTAATAGTTACAACTAGCACAATTGAGTTTAACTCACTTAACTGAGTTAAATTGTTTACAACCTACATTAACTAATGCACCACTGCACTTCGAACTCTGTTACAACTAGAATTACTCTGCATGCCTCACCAACTACCCTTAACTCGAAATTCATGAGTTAACTGAGTTTATCACACTCAGCTAACTATTACAAGTTATTTTGAGATTAGATTACAGTTTATTGTCCATCTTAATTAAGGGATAACTAAAATAGACATGCACTAAATTTAGCCCTGTGGGCCCCACCATAGTGTAGCTGTTGAATGCACTTGGCGTGGGTGCTGAAATTTTCTTATTGAATCTCAACAGCTATAACAGAGACCAAGTTGGAGCTTGGATTTTATTTTAGGATTGGAGTCATCATAAGAGGTTGGAGACTCATTGAGACCAATTTGGATCTTGGATTGATAATTGAGGAATGGAGTCCCCAATTAGGATTGGAGCTTGATTATTTGTGAGAGGATTGGATTCTCACTATTTTTATTAATAAGATTATTTTTCTTATTCTATATTTTATGTTGTGGTTTAACTAGTGATATTAACTAGCATAATATAATGATTGCAAATAAATATTGATCCCCCCCCCTAACCGCTCTCAGTATTTCCAATAGGAAATAGGGAATAGGAGATGATTACGGTAGACTACATCATGGGCTATGTGAAACCAATTTATCTAAGTCCTAGATTGATGAATCATCTTCTTGACGATTGTTGTTTCACTTTGAATTGTGTTGTGGGTCCTTTTACCATTGATTTATGACAAGGATAGAGTGTTAGCCCTAGATTTAAAGGGAATGAACAAAATGCAAGAATCTATTTATGGTTGAAGTAAAAATGATCCCTATTAGGAAAGTCCTTTGTTTGGGGCAAAACAAGTCTTTTGGTATATATTATATACCTACATTTCCAAGTTTTACTTTCCTTTGAATTTAAAGAGATATTGGTGATGTTTGTGATTGGACAAAATTTTAGATGATTAAGGCACTAAAAAGGAGGATTTCCCTTTGGCTAGCAAAAAGAAACAAGACTACAACTTAGGTAGGTGATTTTAAATAGGTGTAGGCAACATCCTAGTTTCTCTATATTGCATTGGAAAGAAGTTGAAACCATCTCTCATCTAGTTATTCTTATCGATTTTCTTAGCAACTATTTGTAGAACAATAAATAGGTCTCTCAAATTTGTGGGTTGTAACACTTTTGTATAAAAGTCCTAGTTTCTCAAAAAGTTGCTAAAAGAATTTAGAAGAATCCCATGTCTTAATTTCCGAAGCATTTGGTTAGCTCATAATGCCTAATGCTTTGATGATAATCAATGCCTAGCTTTCATGTTTTCTCTCAAGTGTGAACTTTGTTTCAACACTAGAGAATGTGTCTAAAATCAAAACCTGCAAAACATGTGGAGGAGCTTTTGATCAATATATCTTTATCATGGAATTTCTTTGATAAGGCTAGTGAAGGACCTAAAGGTTTTAGTGATATTGATGGTTTTCTTTTTAATTTTAATAATCATTATTTAAAGTTCAATGTTCGTTTCACTTTCAGTTTAAAAACTATGCAGAAATGATGACTTATTCTTTTAAAAATTGCTTTGGAAAGAGTACTCCAACAATTTTAGTTTTTATTGATTCATCTTTAGTAAATAAATGGATGTAAGGAGAAATTTAAATTAACAATGTTGTTCAAAAATATATATAACAATTAAAGGAGGCTTATCGATTTTTTCCTTCACACGTGTATTCTCAGAGGTTTCCTTCATACATGTATTTTCAGAGCTAAATTAGAAATAGATACCCTATATAAGGAGCCCTAGCCTTTGGGGGGCAAGGTTTTAATTTAATCATCTATGGATGGGCCATTGACTGCAATTAGATTAAGCTTTCCTTTATGTATGGTTGATAATATTTTTCTTAAATTCAAAAGATTACAACTTTTTTTCCATATACCATGTAAGGTTTTTTCAATTTTTTTTCTTCTTCTGGTCATTGACAATCATAAACCTTAGTTAGTTCCCATGGGGAGTCAGTGAATCTATAGTTAGTTCAGTTGGTTTGATCATTTTTGGGGTAGTAATGATCTTTTAAGTAATTACAGATTATGATGTTGTACATAAAGAATGTGATTTTTATTCTAAACTAGAATTAAAATTGTGGTTTTTCTTAAAAAGAAATTGCAATTTTAATTTCAATTTAAAATGAAACTTATATATATATATATATATATATATATATATATATATATGACATGAAAATACAATTAATGTATTTTTTTTTTAAATTGAATACTTAAACAAAATTTTCTACAACCAACTTACATTGGATCACATCAATAGTTTCAAGAGTGCCAAGAATTGTGAAGTGCTTTAATGATCCAATCGTGAACTATTTAAGGAATACAAATAATCTTGAAAGTTTAAAGATCTCTGTAAGATCAGGTTTGCAGAGGAAATTAAAACATGTTGAAAACTAAACATGAGTTTTTCAAAAATAACGTCAATAATGTAACCAAAGTCGAACCTGCTCAAATAGTCATTTAACAAAATTAAGACCTAGATAAATGAGAAGGATGGTAACAAAGTAGCAAGAGTTATTCACAAATAAAAATGTCATTTAGTTAAACAAAAAAAATCAATAACAATGAGGGGGGTTTCTTTTTAATGGAAAATTTTAGCTTAAAATAGTATTACGCAAATTCAAATATCATTAATTATAAGAGCAAGTAGCGCGATCAAATTTGGAATCATAATGATGTCAGCTCATTTTTGAGTGCTTTCACTGCTCTATTGTCGCTTAGCCACAAGGAAAAACCATGGCAAGAGAGAAACACAAAGAATATTATCTACAATCAAAGGTCAATGAGATGAACTTTCTTGTTGTGTTGTGTTGCCATGTTGTTGAGAAAAGAGAATTGTATAATCCCTTGTACTAGGCCTTCATAGATAATTTCAAGAGTAAGTAAAAGTATATGCAAACTTCATTCTTACATTAAAAATGAAACAAATGGTTAAGGGCTTGTTTAAAAGTTTCGAAGAAAAAACTAAAGGATGCATAAACCTACCAATTTTAAGAACAAGAGGCACCAAACCAATTTCTTGAAGGAAGAATAAGATAAAATCATAGTCCTCACACTAGTTAATAATCAATTAAAAGAAGAACAAGCCAAAATCAGATATTACTCCCAACTCAGATTGATAATCAATGTAAAATAGTAAATAATCTTAAGGTTTTAAAATATTTAGAATATCACATGTTTAGCTCAATGAAAAAGTATGTGGAGTTAATAATAGTAAATAATGTTTAAGGTTTTAAAATATTTAGAATATCACACGCTCTGCTACATGAAAAACTACATGGAGTTAATGTGTAAAGCCATCATTCATACTTCATATCCTCCGAAATGGAAGGAACAAAAACTTAATATTATGGTCCTACCTTATGTTGACACATATACTCCCCTTAAGTTCTTTAATAATCAACACAAGGTTAAGTGTTAAAACTTCTACAACATTTACTTGTCCACTTTGATGAGGGATACAAGATAAAGCCATTTGATTGTACCTGAGATCCTCCAAAATGGAATGAACAATAACTTAATATTATAGTCCTACCTTTTATGATAAAACATCATGCTCCCCTTAAGTTGTTTAATAAGAAACACAAGGTAAAGGAACGGAAAAGCAAGTGTTGGTTTCATGGCTGCTTAGCTGAATCAACAATGCAATAATGGTGGTATTTATGGTTGTTGGAATCCTCCATCGCCATTGTGTGGTAGTTAGCCATCAATACAAACGTTTCAAAATTTCTGGAATAGTGTGTTAATACAGGGGCGTATTCGATCTCATGAGCTCGAACAATGGAGCGAGAGGACGAGGTAGACTACGAACCGGATCTGAATCAGGGGGTACGCGTTTTCTCAAGGCCCTATTTTGTTAGAGAGCGGACTTCATGAAGTGTCTCAGAGGTTGTGGGCCAACCTGCCCTATCAGAGGATCTCCATAATCAAACAAATGTGATGAGGAGAAATAATGTTGCAGCTCTAGATTCCCTGCATCGGGTATTCGCTGGAGCAGTGGGCACAAATGTGAAAAGGAGCAATAATGTTGCAGCTCTAGATTCCCTACATCGGGTATTCGCTGGAGCGGTGGGCACAAATGTGAAAAGGAGCAATAATGTTGCAGCTCTAGATTCCCTCCATCAGGTATTCACTGTAGCGGTGGGCTCCAACGAGATTCCAGGGTCGGTGGTGGATAGGGGTGGTAAACATTATGACAGAAACGCAACCCATTAGGCAGTAGGAGCTTGGACAACCGCTATGAGGAAGTGGGAAATGTGGAGCATCAGAAAAACTCGGTCGAGGAGTGTTCACGCAGTACACAGGTCCTTAAGCGATCGAATTGTCAACAGAAGGTAAAAGGAAGCAGGTGAAGTGTATTAAAAAAGCTCCTTCCACTTCATTACTTCTATTGGGCAAAGACATGGGGATTCAAGAAGCATAGAAGATGGCGGAGCTCTCCCTTGCTGGGAGGTCGAGGGGTTGTTTCTTATCCAAGGCCAAGATCTCTGAATGGGCGGAGTCGGAGCTTCGATTGGAAGTGGCCACAGACCCAAAGGTTGGCATGCTGGCCAATGGGTGGATTCAGTTGTCTCTCAAGGCAGCGGAATACGCAAGGAAATTCGCTCATCGTGCATGGTACATCGTGAAGGTTTCGATGGTTTTTCGTCACTGGACACCTTTGTTCAACGCGGCGAAGGAGAAACAAGAGGTGGCTCCCCTCTGGGTTAAGCTCTCGGGGCTCTCTTTGAACCTGTGGAATGATCAGTCGTTTCAAAGAATTAGCAATCTTCTGGGCAGCTATCTTGACCATGATCATGCTTTTGAAGTCACTAGAGAGTTTAGAATGGCCAGAATATTGGTCATCATGGATCTTAGGGTGGGTCTGCTGGCGGAATTAAATATTAAAATGGAGGAGCGGGATTTGGACCCTCAACAGCTAGATTATGAAGGGGTTTGGTTATGTTGTCGTAGATGCCATGATCATGGCCACCTGGTCAAGGAATGCAAGTTGAAGTTCAGTCGTAAGGAGGGTTGCATCTTGAAGCAGCATGCGTCAGAGCTCGATTTGGCCTCGAACGAAGGCAGCCCGAAGGACCAAAAAGTTAAAACCTCAGACAGCTCCTGAAATTAAGCTCGGGCAGGAGGAAGCGCGTCGTGAATCGTTGGAGCAGAGGAGTGTCGTCAGTCCCCAATCGACGGGAATCCTCCCCTTGCAGTTTACTGCTCAAAAGAAAATTGTCTCTCCTTCTCTTGAAGCGGTGGTAGATCTTCCCCCAGTCTCGTATTCTCTTCCTTTAGGTACTGATTGCACACTCAATCGGAGTTTGTCTAAGAAGCACGTAGAGCCTCTGTCGTTATGGAGTCAGTGGATGGCCCTGGGGTAGAAATGGAGGATGGAGGGGAAGTTGATCATCCAGCATAGGGGTCGCCTATTAGGTCGTCTGGGCGTAATGTTATAGCGGCTTTACCGTTCAACCTCAATATGTCGATGTTAAAATGCTCGGAGGAGGGAGATCTATCCTACACCCTTCGTTTGAGGAAATTATTGGTGCCTCTGAATGGCTTGGGTTCGGGGCTAGGTAAGATGAAGAGTGCTTCCTTGGAAGGGAGGGGGAGAGGACGTAAATCTTTTATGATCAAAGCAAAAGAAAAATCCAAGGTGGAGCTGGCGACAGGCAAACAACAGTCAATCAAGGGGCACTTAGAGCAATGCAAGCCCCAGCGATGGTGCCTCAATGAAAGTACTCTCATTCAACTATAGGGGGTAGCCAGCCCTCATAAAAAACGCGCTCTCAAGAGACTCGTAGAACTTAGAAGTCGGAGGTAATATTTCTTCGGGAAACTTTAGGCCCTTAGGTTGTTGTTAGGGTTTTGGAGGCTTTGCTCCCGAGCTGGAAGTTTTTGGGCCCTGATGATGCTGGAAGAGCACGAGGTTCGGCAATAGGTTGGCTTCCAAGGTCTATCCGGGTGAAAAGAAATTGGGGATTTGCCTCAGGGCTCAGGATTGAGGTGACTTGTGAGGACCTAAGTTAGTCTTTTAGTTTACTCAATGTGTATGGGCCTTGTGGGAACAGGCAGGAATTTTGGGATTCACTATTGAACAAAGAGCATGTGCGTTCCTTAGATTTGATATTAGGGGAGGATATCAATTTTTCACTAGGGGTTGCAGAGTCCTAGGGCCCTAGAGCCATCTCGAATCAGCTCACTGACTTCTTCATCAATAGATTAGAAGCTAGCAAGTTGGTGGATGTGGACTTGATCAAGTTCAAGCCAACGTGGAGGAACAAGAGAACTGGGGATGATAGAATAGCCAAGAGGTTGGATCGTTTCTTAGTAGATGAAGGTCTCTCTGATGGTAACTTGATGCTCAGACAATGGATCTCTGATGGCAAGTTGTTGGGCTACTCCCCTATTCTTCTTGAAGTGATTGGTGGAACCAGGAAGCTGTCAGGAACATTTAGGTTCAAGTCCTCTTGGCTCATAGAGGAGTCTTTCTTTGAATTGGTTAGGAATCCCTGGCTCCCTTTTGATTTGAGAGCTCAGAGGTCTGCTTCCCAACATTTTGTGAAGCACTTAAAGAAACACAAAAAGGAAACCAAATGTTGCACCTCGGCCCAGAAGGAATCAAGAGCAAAGGAGCTCCTGCAGATCGAGATTTTGCTTAGGGAGAGGGCTGAGAGGCCCAAGGAAGGATTTGGGACTGTAGTGGAAAAAAATAGGGTATTGAGGTTGGAGAAAAGAAAACTAGAAATTTTAAAATTGCAAGAGAAGGAATAGAGGTTAAGAAGTTGGGCAATATGGTTGTCTAGTGGTGACGAAAATACCAAGTTCTTCCAAACTTTCACCATAGGAAGGAAACCGACCAACACTATCTGGAGTATGACGAATGAGGAGGGTCGAAAGGTGTCTCATTTTCAGGGTCTAGCGGGGCTTGGTAAGGCCTACTTCGAAAACATTTTCAAGGCTCTTGAGGAAGCAAATATAGGGGAGGTTGTTTAGACAACATTGTTGTTTCCAAGTTTTATTGACGAAGTAGGAAATAGAGGGTTGATAGCCCCAATTTTTGTAGAGGAGCTGAAAGATGAGTTGTTTAAATTTCAAAAGGACAAGAGTACAGGGTCGAACAAGTGGGAGATGGAATTCTTCTTAGGGATTTTTGAGATCTTGGACGGCGACCTATTAAAGGTAGTTGAAGAATCTCGAAGGGAAGGTGTGATCCTCCCTGCTTTCAATTTTACCTTCCTAGTTGATTCCCAAGAAGGATTCCCCAAACTCTTTCGAATATTTCAGACCAATTTCTCTATGTAATGTTATATACAAAATCATATCAAAGATAATTGCTACCAGGTTAAAGCCAATCCTTTTAGCCTCAATTAAGGAGGAGCAATTCAGTTTTTTGGAGGATAGACAGATCCATGAGGCGGTGGGGGTTGCTCAAGAAGAGGCCTGCACAGCCTCAAGATCCTGGATCTAAAGAGTGCAATTATGAAAATCAATCTTTCCAAAGCATTTGATAGGGTTACTTGGATTTATTTGAGGTTGCTGCTGACTCACCAGGGGTTTGATGTGGAATTTGTTAAGTGGGTAATGAATTGTATTCAGTCAGCCTTGTTTGCAATCCTCATTAACAGGGCACCATCCTCTTTCTTCCATGACCAGAGAAGGCTTTGTCAAGGTTTCCCACTTTCTCCCATGCTCTTCTTATTGGTTACAAAAAGCTCTCAGTTGCCTTATTTCGAATGCTAAGAGAAGGGGGGAATTCCAAGGATCTCTGGTGGCTAGAGCATATTCCCTAACTCACTTGTTGTTTGTCGACGACATTCTTATTTTCTCCAAACTCTTTCGAATATTTCAGACCAATTTCTCTATGTAATGTTATATACAAAATCATATCAAAGATAATTGCTACCAGGTTAAAGCCAATCCTTTCAGCCTCAATTAAGGAGGAGCAATTCAGTTTTTTGGAGGATAGACAGATCCATGAGGCGGTGGGGGTTGCTCAGGAAGAGGCCTGCACAGCCTCAAGATCCTGGATCCAAAGAGTGCAATTATGAAAATCAATCTTTCCAAAGCATTTGATAGGGTTACTTGGATTTATTTGAGGTTGTTGTTGACTCACCAGGGGTTTAACGTGGAATTTGTTAAGTGGGTAATGAATTGTATTCAGTTGGCCTCGTTTGCAATCCTCATTAACAAGGCACCGTCCTCTTTCTTCCATGCCCAGAGAAGGCTTTGTCAAGGTTTCCCACTTTCTCCCATGCTCTTCTTACTGGTTACAAAAGCTCTCAGTCGCCTTATTTCGAACGCTAAGAGAAGGGGGGAATTCCAAGGATCTCTGGTGGCTAGAGCATATTCCCTAACTCACTTGTTGTTTGTCGACAACATTCTTATTTTCTCCAAACTCTTTCGAATATTTCAGACCAATTTCTCTATTTAATGTTATATACAAAATCATATCAAAGATCATTGCTACCAGGTTAAATCCAATCCTTTCAGCCTCAATTAAGGAGGAGCAATTCAGTTTTTTGGAGGATAGACAGATCCATGAGGCGTGGGGGTTGCTCAGGAAGAGGCTTGCACAGCCTCAAGATCCTGGATCTGAAGAGTGCAATTATGAAAATCAATCTTTCCAAAGCATTTGATATGGTTACTTGGATTTATTTGAGGTTGTTGCTGACTCGCCAGGGGTTTGATGTGGAATTTGTTAAGTGGGTAATGAATTGTATTCAGTCGGCCTTGTTTGCAATCCTCATTAACAGGGCACCGTCCTCTTTCTTCCATGCCCAGAGAAGGCTTTGTCAAGGTTTCCCACTTTCTCCCATGCTCTTCTTACTGGTTACAAAAGCTCTCAGTCGCCTTATTTCGAACGCTAAGAGAAGGGGGGAATTCCAAGGATCTCTGGTGGCTAGAGCATATTCCCTAACTCACTTGTTGTTTGTCGACAACATTCTTATTTTCTCCAATGGTGGGCTAGCAGAGGTAGCTAGCCCAAAACATATTCTTCAATCATTTAGCAAGTCAATAGGGATGATTATCAATCCCAGTGAATCCATTTTTGTGGTTAACAAATTAGATGGCAGGGAGCAGAGGAGGCTTGCTCGCTTGTTCCCTTATGAAATAAAGGATCTAAATGAAGGCCTCAAATACCTTGGTTTCCTGCTTAAGCCCAATTACTATAAAAAGGAGGACTCGTACTGGTTGATCGCCATGATTGAAAAGAGGATAAAAGGTTGTATTTTAGGTGGTTGTCTTGTGCAGGCAGATTGATGTTCATAAAGTTTGTGTTGGATGTAATTTTGGTGTGTTTGTCCTCCCTGGCATGGATCCTGAAAGCAGTCTTGGAAAAGATTAGGAGGCTCTGCTTTAGATTCTTGTGGTCTGGTAAACAAGATCAATCCACGCTCCCTTGGGTCAAGTGAGAAAAAATTGCTCTCCCCAAAATGTTGGGGGAATGGGGGACTAAAGAATATTTTCACTTTCGCGCAGGCGTTGGAAGCAAAAGTAGGTTCGAGGTTGCTTTCCTCCAATAGTATATGGGCCAATCTAGTCACCCATAAGTACATTGCCTCTGAGGCATTGAAGGACTAGATTCGAAGGAAGGCGAAGCCTCGTGCTAATGCCTTGCTCACCTGAAGAGCTCTGCTCAATTCGTTTGATTTAATTGAAATTTTTATGGTCTAGCAAATAGGGAGGGGTATCAAGGTCAGAGTGTGTAGAAATTATATAACTTATGTGTTATATGTCCAAGATTCTCCTGATCTCACACTATTTTAACTTCATGCAAAATACAGAGTCTATTCCACCATTAATCATTTGCGGAAATTAAATCAAGATTGCAATGCGCACATGAAACAATAAAAATTCACACACATTAACACAGTGGTTTAACGGGAAAGCCTGAAGCTGAAAACCCCAACTATCTGTATATAATATATGTCATAGAGATCATGTAACAATCCTCATACAAAGCTGATCATATCAAGCTCTCAGTACAATACAATCACTACACACTAATCAAGCCCGATCTTGCAAATCCATGCACCAATCTTTGCCACCTGCTAGCCTGCCTCTACTGCGCAATCCCTGCTGAAGAATGGCTCTAAATGAGTTCGAATTACTCCAGCCTTGCTCACGCAATCCTCATTGGCATCTCCACTGAGTGTTGGATGCAATCAATGCATCACTATAGTCACAACTAATAGTCACACTTGCTCTTTCACCTATCTCTCCACTGGTCTCCATTGAAACTACCATGCACTGTAGTTAACTGATGTATTCTTCAGTTTATTAATGAGTTATTATTTAGTGAATTAATTAACTAATTAATTCACACCACTCTCACTAGTGTATCAATCAGTTAGACTAGATACAACTAGCTCAACTGAGTCTAACCGAGTTAAACTAAATACAACTCCACCAACTACTTCTATAACTCCACCAAACTCTGTCACATGAGTTCTAACTGAAGTCCTCATGCATTAGCTCCAATAAACCCTCAGGAATAGCGTAATTCCTTCTGTCAGCTGCTGTGCCACATCTGTGCACTTAACTGAAGTGCTCCAAGAGAATAAGATAATGTTTAGAGTCCAAATATTATTAAGAGCTAATAATATTCGACATATCTATTTCTAGACTGGCAGTCTAAAAATAGACTTCACCCAATATGTCTAAAAATAGAAGTCCATCTATTTTTCCAACTTGACCAACCATCCACAAATAGCATCCAACAACTCATAGAATATGATCGACATGTCTAAAAATAGACTTTGCGCCAAAAATAGCCTATGGGCCCACTTAGTGAAGGCGACTATTTTCACTAAGCTCATCATCTTGTTGAATCTCAACAGAGTGAGACAAGACCCTTGGTCGGGTAGTGGTCAAAGCCATCGACTTCCTCCAAATTTGATTGAGGCTTTAAGAGACAAGGGTTTGGTTAGCCTGGATCATGTGGCAAATATGGGGTCTTCAACAATCTGGAGGCAGTGCTGGAGATCTACTGAGGACTTGGGGCTTGCTCCGGAATTTTGGTTAGGATGGTGTGATTATCTAAATTCATTGTCATTCAGAGTTATCCACCTCACATATTAGGATGATCATTTGGTGTGGAGGGCCTCTCCCTCAGGAGTATATTCTCCTAAGGGTGGTTATGCATTTCTTTCTGTTGATTTGGCCCCCAGGGAAGAGCGTTGGTGGTGGAGACAAATTTGGAAGGAAAAATGTCCTCCTAAGGCTAAGTTATTAATGTGGTGTCTTCTAAAAAATAAGGTTCCTATGTGGAATGTCCTCCGAAGAAGATTCATGGTTGGACCTGGTTTGTGTGCCCTCTGTAAGAATGGTGAGGAGTCTTTCAACCATATTTTCCTCAACTGCCCCTTCAGCAAGAAGTTTTGGTCAAGTTGTGTCAGTGCGTTGGGATTGAGACTTCATTGGGATGGCTCGTTGGTTGATGATGCATGGAGAAGGTGGTTCACAATACAAGAGCACAATTTGGTTTATTCCTTGCCGCTCATTCTCATTTGGAGTATCTAGTTGGCTAGGAAAAAGGCCATCTTTCTGGACAAGGCCTCGAATCCAGATCGCATTGTAGTAGAGGTTGTGGCGATTCTTAGTCACTTCCCCCAAAAGGTCGGTGTGCCCCCCAGATTGATCACTAATATTGAACCAGATCGCATTAAGCCTTGGGGTTTATTCCACGATGCCTCTCAAATCGGAGGTGCTCGATGCAGGGGCAGTTTCATTCTTCACCTATCGGATTCTCATTTTTTTGAAGTCGTGTTAGGGGTGGGAGAGGGCTCAAACAACTAGGCCAAGTTGGTTGCTTGTAAATGTCTTATGCTTTTTGCCCTGGATCATGGTGTGTCGCAACTGCAAATTTATGGGGACTCTTTGTTGGTTGTGAATTGATGCAGGCAGATTCACGAATGTAGAAATATCAACTTAATCCCTCTAGTCTCTGAATTACTGTGGCTCACAACGTTGCTTGCCTTCTTTGCGGTTGCCCATGTCTTCAGGGAGCGAAACTTTCTGGCTGACCGTCTCTCCAAAACTGGCATGGAACACTTGGCATATGGCAGGTGACGAAGCAGCTAAATGGGGCGAGGAGTCACTCTGAGACGCGGCCTTTCGAGGGCCTTCCTCATTAATTTCTACTCCTTTCTCTCTCGACGTTGCGCATTTTTGTCAGCAAATTTCATCACTCTTTAGATTTGGCTCTATCTCTACAAAATTATTGGCTTTTCGATATATATGTTCGGCAGCCTCTTTGCCCCTGTTCTATGTTCACATTTTCTCCTCTGTCGTTGGGCTTCGTTCCAGATTTATTTTTGTTGGTTTGTTCTTTGTAGCGTTCTCTGCCAATGTGACTATCTCTCGTATGAACCAATCCCATTATAAATCGGAACGCACCAAATGTGTTTGCAGCATGTAACTATCATTTTTCATAAATAATAGTTACTTCCTTTTTCTAGGGAAAAAAAGGAGTTTCAATGGGAAAACAAAGTAAGACCATCATTTCCACTTAAGAGCCTCCAAATGCAATGATCAAAGAGGAATGACTAAAGGGAAAACAAAGTAAGACCATCATTTCCACTCAAGAGCCTCCAAATGCAATGATCAAAGAGGAATGACTTAAATTTTATAGTCCTTCCATTTTAGGTTTAAACGGCATAAACCGTGAAAGTTGGTTGATAATTAACATAAAATAGTTTATGGAATTAAACTTCTATAACATGTATAATATCATATCCACATTTTTGTAAATGTTGAATGGGATTCAAAGAGATACAAAATAAAACAATTATTCCTACTCAAAATAGGATGATCAAAGAAGAATGCATTAATTTTATAGTCTTTCCCTATTTAATCATCATGCTTTCAATTTTCAATACTTTATCCAGAAGTTAATATATAGAACATGAATAGTATCGCATTGCTAACCAAATTATCTTTGTAGATGTTTAAAGTTATTATTATAGATTTATGTGTCTCCTAAAAGCAACATGATGAAAATTTATTCCTTTTCATTATGTGTATAATTAGTATAATATAAAACAAATAATTACAAGTTGATAAAACTGAAAAGGCCCAAAGGACCAAGTAGCACTTTGAAATGCTTGAAAATAAAGAAGTTAAATGGCATGTGGGCTCTAACCCATAGGGATTTAAAATAAATAAGCAGCTTGCATGTAGGCTCCAAGCCCATATATCATAGGTATTGACATACACATTGTGGATGAACAACTACATTAATGCAGAAAACATATTGCAAATAACTCTTCCATGTAATTATCATCATCACATGGATGAGCAACTGCACTAATGTAGAAAACATAGTGCCATGTAATTATTATCGCATTTTTTTGTTAATCTATTTGAAATGGAACAAGTATAAACATTTTAATTTTTGAACTACAACTATCACCAAAATTTGGTCATGTGATGGTTGAGGAAATTGCAATTTTTCATTATTCAAAATGTTTTTTTAATGCATGGAT
This sequence comes from Pinus albicaulis, assembly GCA_034641835.2. Lineage (NCBI taxonomy): Eukaryota > Viridiplantae > Streptophyta > Pinopsida > Pinales > Pinaceae > Pinus > Pinus albicaulis. Next base: position 1,428,347,806 of record CM076578.1, read on the forward strand.
GGATTCAATATAATGCTCCTCTGATTATGAGATTTCTGAGATCTCAACAACTAACATCTGCCAATTCCAACCATTCTTTTAAATTTCTCATTCATATATATATATATATAATCAAAAAAAAAAAAAAAAAATACAATGTTTACCTATATATTAAAAAAAAAATTGAACTGTCCCCTTTTCAATGTCAAATAACCGTACATTATAACAACAAATCAAAAAATACAATGTTTACCAATATATTAAAAAAAAATGGACTGTCCCATTTTCAATGTCAAATAACCGTACATTATAACAACATATGTATAAATTGTTGAGCATGTTAATGTCAAATAACCCTACATTATAACAACATATGTATAAATTGTTGAGCATGTTAATGTCAAATAACCCTACATTATAACAACATATGTATAAATTGTTGAGCATGTTAATGTCAAATAACCCTACATTATAACAACATATATATAGATTAATGAGCACATCAACATAAGGTACGCACTAACTAAATTGTGCCCGATGACATTTGTATCTATAAACTCAAATACTTCGTCAATTAGAGTTATGTTTATCTTCATAATATTTTTAGAAATTTGTCTAGAATTTAAATTGGCTTAAATTTAAGTTAATTTAGTTTTTTTAGCCTTAATCTAGTTTTTCCACATTCTAAACCTACCTTAGTAGTTCAATAAAACAATTTTTTCAATTTTATCATGTAGATTTCCCCATTCATAATTTGAATATGAGATTGAAAATTTATAGATAATTGTGTTCTCAATGAGATGTCCAATGTTTCAGATGAGCACTTCACCCGTCTTCAAAGATAAAAAGCTTAATTTGATAATACAAAAAGCATCCAACCATGAATAAATAAGGATAACATGATCTTTAGAGATAGACTATAACTGTTAAGGAGATAGAATATAACTGTTAAGGATGGTGAAAGATTTGAATATTGATACAATAATTATTATTTTACTTTATTTTATTTTAATTATTGAATATATAAAGAATAGAAGAAATATAATGTAATTAAATTAATATAGCTAAATTAATGAAATCAAGTAATAAATAATACATTTATTTTTGATATGCTCTAGGAAGAATATATTTTTATTTGGAAATGAGAATGAGATGTATAATTTCGTATTAAATAATATATTTAAATTTTTTATTTGGAAATGCAAATGAGATTTATAATTTAGTATTAAATAATATATTTAAATTAATATTATTTTGATAGTGTATTGGAATAAATATTGGTATTAGACTTGGAAAAAGGGAAAAACAAAATGTAAAATATCACAGATGAATTTGGAATTTGGAAACTTATAATTAATTATAAATAAATTAATATCATTTAAGATTGGTATGAGAAAATATATATATATATATATAATTATAAGAATTAGAATACAATACGGGAGAAAAATATAAATATAAAGGTTAAATTAGATATATTATAATAAACTAGAGTTAGATTAATATTAATACTCAGAAGTTATGGGTGAAAAGTAATACTAGAATAAAATAGGTCTCTTTTGTCAGTGATTAAATCGAAATTATTAAATAATATTAGTTATTATTTAATATTGAATTAGTATAAAGTAATAAAAACAATAGAATAGAATAGAACAGAGCAGAAATTGAATTGAATTAATTTAGTAAAAATTACAAAAAAATGACAACATATACATTAAAGTATGATTAAAGAGAGATAAATTGAAATTATTAAATAACATTAAATTAGTATATAGTAATAAAAAACAATAAAATAAAATAGAATTTAATTTAGTAAAAAGAAAAAAATTACAGTATATACATTAAATTATGATTAAAAAGAAAAAAAGAGGGGTGCACGATAAAAACACCACTAGATTGAGATTATAGGGATTAATAATCCTAATATTAATAAAAGGAGAGAGGGGAAAGGGGGCAGGGAAGGGCGTTTTAGAAAGGAGAGCGAGGGGGAGTGGGCTTTAGAAGTCTGCACATTTTATAAACTCCAGTAACTCTGCGAGGGGGAGTGGGCTTTAGAAGTCTGCACATTTTATAAACTCCAGTAACTCTAAAATTTATGTAAAATTTATGTTTATATTCAGGATATTTTTTTAAGTCTGCAGATTTTAAACTGATCTAAGAAAATTTCAGAAAACTGTATCAAATTTCAATTTAGCTTATACACAGATTAAGATGTTTGCTTAAGAAACTCGAGACTTTCTGTGAAATTGAATTGCACTTCTATTCTTGGGCCTACCTATGGGGGCCACTGAAAGGTGATTTTATTTGTACAATCATAGCTATGGTTTTGAGCATTCACTTAAGCTACATGCAGGTAACCTCAAAGTAATAATGCTACAGAGAAAGATCAAAATCGTGACATGGACAAATTTGTAAGCAGATAGCACTAAAATATATTGGCACAAAAGATCAATGGTACACAATTATTGTCTTCAGAGTCGGTCTAAGTTGCCAGGCAAACAGTAGAAAGTACAAATATGTTTCACAAATTATATAAATTTGAGATCAGAAAGAAGTTGTGGCAATCCTTTTGTTCTACAGATGCCTTTAACAAATAAAAAATTATTGCTACTAAAATAGGCATCGTGTACTTTGCCCTTATTACATAAAAAAGCAGAGACCGTGAAATAACTATCATTTGGGCCATTGAAATTGAGAAAGACTAGTGGCCAAGTCTTCATCAGGACCTGCGAAACAATACAACAGTGATATTCAACACAGAAATAACCTTTAAAAATTAATTAAAACTATATATATCTCCACCATCAAACCCTGGGTATCATCAAACCCTGGGTATGGATGAGACGTGACAGCTCCACCATTTGGACTGCAATGAAGGAAAGAATCTCTCTTATCAAGAATCACTTCTATGCTCTTATGTGACATTGATAATGGAGGAAACATTACTCTTTGGAAGGACAATATCCTTGGCAATCCTCTCAGAAATAATCAAGAATCGAATAACTTTTAGTTATGGAGAAATAGAAATCAGATATTCATCTTAGCGAGACACAACTGGGGTGATTCCATCCAAAGCCCAAAGGAGAAATTGAAAACAGAAAAGAACTTCCACAATTGCCCACGCGACTGAAGCCATGAATTCCTGCTACCAAGGGGAATGTCTCAAGGAGCGGCCCCAATATGCCCTGATCCAAAGAATAATGTGAATGTGAAGTGGAGAGCAAAGGGAGGCAAGGTCTAATACTCTGTACAAGAGATGTACTTATGTTTGCAGGAAAACAATCTCCCTGCTATAAATTTGAAATGGCATATAAATTGTGGAAAAAATAATCCCTTGCCAAAATCGACATTTTTCCTTAGGATTCTAGCTCATGGGAAATTATTGACTGTTGAGAACCTGATCGAAATTACAATCAAGGGCCCCTCTACGAGTAATCTCTATGTTCAAAATTCTGAAATCTCTCAATTTTCTTGAGTGTAATTTTGTTAAAAGAAGGTTTGAACTTTGAACACAAGTATTATTGAACACATACTTCCCTCCACTGGCTCAGGACATGGGAAGATATGAACAACATCCGGAACTTAAGTATCCAGGATCCCTCCAAAGAAACCTCTATTAGCTAAAATTTGGTAACCACTTCTAAGAACAAACTTGTGGAAAATATATTGCTACAAATGATGCCGTTTTCAGAGGGGGGGGGGGGAAAGGAACCCCTCCACCACAGCAAAATCAAACCTCCTATTGCTTAGAGAGTGAATCTCCTCTAAGTCCACAAATGAAGAAAACTCAGAACATAATATAGACTGGGAAAAGAAACACCTATAGAATTGGAAAATTTAAACTAAAAGGATCTCAAAATTTCTAACCTGTCCCAATCTGAAACTCAAAAGTCCCAGTAGACTCCCAATGTTCTTTTCTTTGATGGGGCCTTGACAAAAAAACCTGCAGAAGTGGGGGCAGTAGGACATGGTAAGTAAATTTCCCCGGAGCCTTCAACAGGCAACAAATAACATTGCAGAATTGGTGGCTCTTTTCAAAGGGTTTACAGATGACATCAGAACTTACTACCAAAATTGTTTGTGTCATTGACTCTCAGATCCTACTCTCCGTCCTTCAGGATGTTGCAAACCTGAAAAATGTTGTGCTGAGTAGGACCGTTGAGTGTCATAAATAGATAAGCCCAAACTTATATATTTGCTTTTGCCATGTCGCTAGACACCTCAACTCTGTGCCAAATAATAAAGCTAATGAAGGTGCAGGCCTTGGACATGGGACAATTGGTTACAATAGTCATAGACACACTATCCTCAGAACCTTCCCAAAGAGCGAGGCCAGATCTAAACTCCCTTAAGGAATTAACAACGTCCCATCATCAATTCCTTTACTGGTCTGTGCTTTCCACATGCATCTTTTCTCCCAACTACCATCCCTTCTCCATCATTCACACCCCTGCATCTTCTCTTGCACCAGCTCTCCTCCCCAGGCTCCCTACCTTATGGGTCAAGATTCAAAACGATGGTGCTGACTATAATCCATCCTCCCCCCTTCTTGTCCTTTTTCTCATTCCACATGGCCTCTCTTGTTGAAAAGTGTAACTAGGTTCGGTTTTCATAATGACATGTAATTGTGACTTTTGTAAATGATGTAATGAAGAAATTAAAATTATTATTTTAAGCCTTGCTTCAAGGGTTTCATGAGCAAATGATTTTATTTTAGATGGCTCTCATTGAGAGTCTTAGGATTTATCATTTAAAGTCTAAGAGTCAATGTCATGTATGAATAGCTCTTCTTGAGCATATGTCAATGTATATGAGTCTATAAAGTGTCTAGTAGCCCTCCAAAGATGAGCACGGTTCTCCTCTTCATGTGAGCTTCTAAATAAGGTGACAAATTCATGTCGGCTCACATTAAGGAATCACATCTATTCGGCAAAACTCAGGTCAGCTTATTTATGGGAAAAACTACTATATATACACGGCTAGGGTCACCACAGATGACACAGTGCAGAGTTCTGATTCTCTGAGATTTCGGAAAGCAATCAGGCTAAATGTAACAGTAAACAATTCGGATATCTCTAAGGTTTTTTGGATGGATGGACAATGAAACAGTTCGGTCATCATCCCTTTCTGATATAGGCTCAGATCCCATCACAGTTCAGACCTCTTCAGGAAGACAGTTCGTATCTCTTCAGAAACACAGTTCGGGTCGCTTCAAAAGATAGTGCAGTCATGGTCTCGGTGTAATAGCAGTGTTAAGGGTATGGTGCAGTTACATGAAAATGTGCCCTAACTACTTGGTGCTATCACAGTGAGATAAAATAAAGAAGCTTGGTGACCTCACTCTTGGTGTTACTACAGTCTTGGTACAATCTCAGAAGACCTCGGTGCTATAACAGAAACGAGACCTCAGAGGTATCATCACAGTGACAAGGATGACAGTCATAACAATGACAAAGAGGAGTTGGAAAAGACAGTCAAGAGGACTTGTGACTTGGTCATGGAGTGGCTTATAGGTCAAGGGTCATGGTCTTGGTATTCATCAATTGGAATCTCTATAAGAAGAATTTGTGCGGGTTTTCTTCTCTAAGAGCGAGAATTTTTGGCCTTGGCTCATATAGCCTACATGTTGTGTCTCTTGTTTATTTATGTTCATGCATTGGTTACAGTTTGATGAAGAAGAACACTAATAAACTAAGAAGAAAAAGATCCTAATCTAAAGAAGTAAAAAGCATTCACAAATAGTCACTAATGAAGAGAAATCACCTAATGCTAATGCCCTAGACTTCTCAACATGGGATCAGAGCTAAGGTCTCAAATTCAAGAGAAGAGGCATGCAATCAAAGAGACATTCCAGAATCAAGTTTCAGGAATGGCATCAAAGCATTTCAGATATGCACTTATTCACTTCCAAAGAAGTCAAACTATCTTGAAGGCGAGAAGGCATTATCGTCATCTTAAAAAGCTATAAGGCAAGCTCCCTATCATTGTAGCAAGGTAAAATGACTTCGTGTTTGCAAGGAGATCCATAAGCTGGTTGGGTCATCGAAATTCCTTGCATGGAAAAATGAGGATAGACCTCGTCCTCGAAGAAAGTGAAGTCATTAATCATATCTATGGAAAAGTCTCCCAAGGTCAATCATTATCTGAATACATGGAAATGGATCAAAGGGTTCTTATGAAATCAGCTAAAGGTCCCCTCATCCCTATATAGCAGGATTGGAGACATTAAAGAGATATATGATAAGCTGGAAGAACTATTCTCTTAAGATGCGATAAAGAAGATCATATCACTTAGATATGATCTACTCAAAATTGAAGGTATCAAAGGATGAAGAGATATCTTCATAAGATCTCAACTGTGAGATCTGGGAGATATGATAAGAAGATAGTCATCATTTTTCTAAATGCACTAACTGATGAACAAGGTAACAAATGTCCATGAGGATAAGAAAGTTACCTCATTCAACAACTTGTGGTTTCTATGCTAGCTAGAAGAAGACAAGTTGAGGGCAAGAGTGTTGAAGATTAAAGGACTCAAACATTTGCAGGAAGGAAAGGGAAGTTTTGAAAATTTGGTCCTCAAATAAGAAAGAAGAGCATAGCTAAGATTCAATGCTATGGAACAATTATGGACATTACAAGAAAGATTGTCCTAAAGGGGCAATACCAAATGAGGAAGAAAAGAAGGCCATATCACCGAAAAGATGGAAGAAGCTGAAGAGAAGAAGTCCAAGAAAAAAGGAAGTAAGAGATCTCTACTATGATTGAGATAGTCTCCCTCACAAAAGGTCTTGTCATAGCTCCTAAATCTTTTGTTATAGGATATGGCTATAATAAATGATAAGATGCATTGTAGCATCATGGAAGCATTAAAAATAATAGCTCGTGACATCAACATAAGGAATCATGAAGGACAGACAGAACAAAATCCATGGGAGTCAAATATGAAGGATATAGCTCTTGGGAACCTCAACTAAAAATTTAGGAAAGGAAGAAGTCATCCAGGACAAGGCTCATCATACATCAATTCAAAAAGGAAACATCTATCGGATAGGGATATGCAAGATCCTCAAGATTCTCTGATGGAATCCTCATCGAAGGGTTCAATGATCTAGAGAGGAAGCAAGTGTTTCATCATAAACTCCAATTTGTGGCGTTCATGGGATGATGGTATAAAGACATAAGAAATGAAGCAGATGAAAGGATTGAAGATCTTTTCAATCAAGGAAGTTGTTGAAAGAAGCCTAGATGACCTAAAGGTCAATGAGGTATGTATGCTTGTATTTAATATTATAATGTCATGTCGTATGGTTGCAGGTAAAATGGATCACTACTTCTGTCTTGAGAAGCATGATCAAAGGAAAGGAATCTCCTCTTATGAAAGGTTGTCGAAAGGCATGGTTCACACTAGATGAAATCAACATAATATGTCCTCATATGAAGTATGAGGTGATTGACTACAATTTTGGAACTTTGATTACAAGCCCCTTGGAATGAAAATTGAAATGTGTGAAGAAAAGGAAGGAAGAGATTGTGAGCTATGCAACCATGGTAAAGGCAATCATCATCTAACAGACCAAGAATATTTGACTAGAAAATCTCCCGGAAAGATATGATGACTCCGATGAAAGTCTGAAAAAGATCAAGACCCTTGACAATGGATATCTTTGGGATATGTGTCAATATGTATGCAGGATGTTGATACCTACAGGAAGATGTCATGATGAAAGACCATCACAAAGGTAATTTTGATTTAAGTGTTCATTTCTCATCTTTGAACAAATATCTAGATGCGCTTAAGCAGGACTGCCAAAGGGAAGAACTGTGTATGTCTTCTTAGAAGGACCATATAAAAGGATGAAAGATCCTTCCGAAAAATATGGCATGAAGAAAGAAGCAAGGCCAGATGAAGACTGATGGATCACTTTCTGATAAAAAGAATGATGACATGACTGACTCGTGGATGAAAGTGATGGATGGTTTGTGCCTTATGAAGAAGTCCCAAAAGATGAGGACTGCATACCAAAGAAGAAAGTTATGTCATCAAAGGAAGGAGTTCTTCAAAGTAGCTGGTTGTCCAATTATCTCCGCCTAAGGAGCTGTTGTAGGTCCTTGATTAAGAGGGAGCTTGGAAACAGGTTTCTTACTTGGAAGAAACTTGGAAATTCCTAGGCCAAGAGGGAGCTTAGGTACATTCCTTGTGTAGGAATGAGTACATTCCTTTATTGGAATATGTCCTCCCTAATTGAGAGGGAGAAATAGACACGTCATTCTTGTCTTCACTTGGGAAGACAAAATGGAGGATTGGGTGATAATCTGGCATCCGATACTCTTTGAGGATGAGATAGGGAATCCAAGATAAGAGTAGTCATAGAAGACTGATATCTTTAAGGACTGGGAATCCAAGATAAGAATAGTCTTGGTGGAACACACCTTGAGAACCCGGGTGGGGTATGTTCCAGGAGAAACAATGATTAGTGTGTCTATAAATCATTGGTCTCGCCAGCATTGAGCTCAGATCTTGTGGAAAGATAGAGTTGTTAGTCAAGGACTTGCTATGTGACAATGTTGGTTGATATGATGCTATACAGATGGGTTACCAATCCGATTATTCTTAGGATAAATTCTTCAGATTGATAATATGAATATCTCCCTAGTTAAGAGGGAGTGTTTAAAAGTGTAACTAGGTTCAGTCTTTGTAATGACATGTAATTGTGACTTTTTTAAATGGTGTAATCAAGAAAATATGATGCACTCTGGTTGATATGATGCTATACAGATGGGTTACCAATCCGATTCTCCGTATGTGAAATTCTTCAGATTAAGAATGACCAAGTACCCTTATGAATATCTCCCTAGTTAAGAGGGAGTGTTTAAAAGTGTAACTAGGTTCAGTCTTCATAATGACATGTATTTGTGACTTTTGTAAATGATGTAATGAAGAAAATAAAATTATTATTGTAAGTCTTCCTTCATGGGTTTCATGGGCAAGTGATTTTATTTTAGATGGCTCCCATTGAGAGCCTTAGGATTTATCATTTAAAGTCAAAGAGTCAATGTCATGTCTGAATAGCTCTTCTTGAGCATATGTCAATGTATATGAGTCTATAAAGTGTCTAGTAGTGTAAATTTATGTAGATGTTCTATGCTTGATGCAATTTTACTTTTATAACATCAATCACATAAATAGTTAAGTAAAATGTTGATAGAACATACCAGTGGATCTATAGAAGACAAACCAGAAACAAGAGAATGTGTTGGTGCGTTACGGCGGTCAGCAGGATGCTTCAACCAGCAAAGTCTTCTTGGTCGGCCAACCCAGAATGTGTCACAACAGTCCTCAAATTAGTCACCCAGTCAACTCAAAGTCAACCCCAGAAAAGTCAATGCGGTCCAGAAAAAGTCAACGCAGGGCAGCAACAATAAAGTCAACGCAGCTCCAACTTTGGTCAACATTTTGACCTCGATTTTTGTGCCAATGAGTACGGCCTTCAAAAATCGAACTCTCCACCAAATTTTAGCCAATTCCGACCATGCGTTGACCAAAGTCAACGCTGGTCAAACTTGCCCAGAAACCCTAACTGCAAAAAATTTGCTGCAGTAAATTTCGTCCTTTTTGCTGCAGTAGATTTCGTCCTTCTTCTCACGTGGGAGATGAAACTGCTTCTCAGATGCTCATATATAATCAGAGGAGAAGATGTGTGATGTTGAGTGAGTGAAATGCTCTCCAACGTTGACTGTATTTATATCCATCATTGAGGTGTGTGACATATCTACTGGGGGTGTAAAACCTTAAGGCCGACCTGCACTTAAATTTATTATAAATAATAAATTCAAAATAAATGTTCTGCTCATCAGATTAAAATCAATTTTATATCGATTTTACACCTCTCTGAAAGAGGAATCCAATACAAATATTGAAATCTTCATCTGAGCATCACAAGATGGAGTTTGGACCTAGTTGTCCAAATTTAACACTCCCTCTCAACTAGGGAGAACTCTATCCACCAGTGCAATCAAACATCGTGCGTCATCCCGCCGTAACTTGCTTTGCTGGCCTCTTTATTTCAGAACAGAAGTGGGTCAGTCACAAAGACATCATCCCCCGGTTGACAAATTCAGCCCAGAGGTCCGAAACCTCTATCAGACTCACAAAGAGTCTCCAACCAACCCGAAGTTGGTTCATCTGACCCGAAGTCAAGCGGAGGTCCGAGACCTCACTAGACTTGATCCCAGATCAAGTGGTTGGACCGTGCCATCCTAGATAGAGAGTACGACAATCTCTGATGCGTCCATCAATCTTTGCTACTGGTCTCTAGCTTTTCCCATCTCATTGGCCAAATGAGAGGTACTTCCCATGAGCCCTGAACTCAATGGGTAGGATGCATACGGGGCACAGATAATGAGAGGTGAACCAACTCAATAATCACAACGGTGGGATCCAAGCACACCAACAAGGTTTGGCAAGGCTAGCCTTGTGGTTGCTCATAGCTCTGAGAAGCTGTCCCCAAAGCCCCCTAGAGCTTCTCGAGCTCATCGTCCAACAGGACCCACATCATAGGGTCGTTCCACGATACCAAGTCTCTCATGGAAGGTTAGGAACTTGACCTTCCCCAGGGGCTTAGTGAGAATATCTGCAACCTACTCATCAGTTCCTATATGATCGAGCCTTACGGCACCTCGCTGTACCATGTCCCAGTTGAAATGATACCTGATATCAATATGCTTGGATCGATCGTGGAACACAGGATTCTCGGTCAAGCGAATCCCACTCTGGTTATCACAGAGTATCACGGTGGTATCTAGCACATATCCAAACAGCTCACTAAAGAGCTTTCGCAACCAAACTGCTTCATACTTGTTGCAATGTATTTGGCCTCTGCGGTGCTCAAAGCCACCGACTTCTACTTCTTGCTCATCCATGAAATCGAAGCAGAACCAAGATTGAGGCAGCATCCTGATGTGCTCTTACAATCCACCACACTTCCAGCCATATCGGCATCATTATATCCAAGGAGTGTCACGCTCCCGGTAGTGTATCTCAGCCCATGGTTTATCGTGCCCCGAAGGTATCTCAGAAGATTCATGGCACCAACCCAGTGAAAGTGATGAGGTTCAACCATCTGTTGACTCAAAGTGTTCACTGCAAAACATATATCTAGACGGGTGTTCACTAAGAACATCAGGGCCCCAACGAGTTGACGATACTCAGTAGGATTTGCCAATACGGGCCCAGCAGCACTACCACTCAAGTTCTTGAAGTTGAGTTCCATTGGTGTTGACACGAACTTGCAGTCTACCATACCAAATCTTTCCAGAAGTTTCACAATGTATTTTCCTTGCGAAAGGAAAATCTCACCAGGTCTTTGCCAGACCTCCAGGCCTAGGAAGTAGTGCATCAGTCCTAGGTCCTTCATCTCGAACTCAGCAGCGAGCTCCCTCTTGCATTGATGAATGAGAGGGTCAGCACCTGTCAGAAAGAGGTTGTCCACATACAACACCAAAATGAGAGGCTTCCCCTGGACAACCTTGAAGTAAAGGTTACTTTGAGTGAAGCCCAACTTTATCAAGTAGCTATCTATCCTCTCGTACCAAGCTCTGGGTGCTTGCTTCAACCCATAGAGGGATTTCTTCAACCTACAGACATGGGTGTCCCGATCCTGGACTTCAAACCCCAAAGGTTGTTCTACATACATCTCTTCCTTTATTGCACCACGTAGAAAAGCGGTCTTGACATCCATCTGATGAAGACTCCATCCTTGCGTAGCAGAAAGGGCTATGATTGATCGAATGGTGGTATATCGTGCCACAGGTGCAAATATGTCATCATAGTCTATTCCTTCCTTTTGAGAGAAGCCACGGGCAACAAATCTTGCCTTGAACTTTTCAGCACTTCCATCAGATCCATGCTTGATCTTGTAGAGCGATTTCGTGGTGACAACTGATTTGTCCTTCGATCTTGGAACCACATCCCAGACATCATTCTTCATTATGGACTCATATTCTTCGTGCATAGCATCCTTCCAGACTTGATGCTTTACGGCTTCCTCAAAAGATCCAGGTTCAGATTGTACAATAGTACTCATGGCAGCCAGATACCCTTGGTATCTACACGACTTCTTGCTTTCTCAGAATGTTCCCCTCGAGGTAGCATGTCCCTCAGCATCTTCGAGAGTGTCCCTGAACCATGATGGTCTCTTTCTCAGTGAAAGAGATGGATCGACTGGGTCCATTGGTCCTTCAACATCAGGCATTGTCTCATCCTGTGGTTCTTCTTGATTTCTAGGCCTTGCATCATGATTTTCCTCAGATCTCGGAAGATCTACTACTTTCTTCAGGGAAGCATCTTCGTCAAAAGTGACATCATGGCATATCTCTACTTCCCTTTGACCAGGTACATAGACTCTATAGGCCTTAGAAGTTTCGCTGTAGCCCACAAACATTCCTTTCTTCCCAGAAGCATCCAGCTTACTTCTCTTTTCTTTTGGCACATGAAAATAAACAGGACATCCAAAAATTCTAAAATGTGAGATGTCAGGTTTCTTACCAGTGAAAACTTCTTCGGGAGTTTTGGAGTCCAGGGCGGAATGAGGGCATCGGTTTTGAATGTATACAGCAGTATTCACAACTTCTCCCCACAGAAACTTCGGTAGACCTTGGTCACATAGCATGGCACGGGCAGCTTCCACAATGGTCATGTTCTTTCGTTCAGCAATGCCATTCTTCTCAGGAGTATAGGCAGTAGTAGTCTCCCTCTTAATGCCAGCTTCTCTGCAAAAGTCCTTGAACTCATTTGACTCATATTTAGTGCCAGTGTCGGTCCTCAAAATCTTGATCTTCTTCCCTGTCATATTTTCCACCAAGGCTTTGAAGGTACGAAACCACATGAAAGCCTCATCCTTCTTCTTCAAGAAGTATATCCAGGTTTTGCGGGAGAAGTCATCAATGAATGTCATATAGTAAGAACATCCTCCCAGGGATGTCACGGGTAGCATACCAGATAGATCAGAATGGACCAGTTGCAAAATATCAGATGTCTTTGTGACACTTGAGGGAAAAGGTCCCCTTGTATGCTTTCCTTCGACACAACCCTTACATACACCTTCATGATTATTTCCAAAATCGGGCATCCCTGTCACCACCTTCCTTGCTTCGGGAAGGGCCTTGTAATGAAGGTGTCCAAACCTCCGGTGCCATAGTTCAGTTTGTCAGATAGTATCACATGTCATAGCTCCCAGTGGACTTCCTTCAACCTGGTAGAGTGTTCCAACTCTAAAACCAATCACGATAGCTTCCTTGAGATTCTTCTTCCACATGCGCACATTTCCATCAGTGAATGCCACATTGAAACCTTTGTCTTCCATGGCTGATATAGACACAAGGTTCTTCTTCAATTTTGGTACATAGAGTACATCCTGCAAATGTAGGACTTGTCCTTGAGATAAGTGGAGGGTCACAGTCCCTGTCCCTTTCACGGGATATGTGGCATTATCTCCAAGGATAATTTCCAGATTGGTATCCTTCTCAACCATGTCAGAGAGTGCTTCCTTGAACCCAGTGATGTGTCTTGAGGCACCACTATCTATCAGCCAAACATCCATAGTGTCGGGCGGGGATGCAGCAGAGAGGGCAGATACAAGAATGTATTCATTTCTTTTATCAACAACATTTGACTCCTCATACCTGGAGTTTCTAGACCTTTTGAAAGGTTGATTGTTTCCGCCAGAGGGAGCCTTCCTCTTCCCTTTGGACCTGTTGTTTCTTTGATTTCCATTCCTCCGCTTGTTGTTGTTGTCATCACTATCGGGAGAGTCCTTCTTGAAAGGACATTCTCTAGCATGATGACCTGGCATATGACAAGTGAAACACTTTCCGTTCTTTCCTTGGGCCCCTGCTCTTCCTTTGTTCTTTGAACCACCAGAGTTCTTCTTTCTAGAATGAGTAGTGTAGGCAACATTTCTGTCATTTTCGTATTCCTTCATTCTTGTCTCTTCTTGCATGCATCTTGACAGTAGCTCGTCAAAGTTAGGAATTGTATTATTATTGAGAATGGTAGTGTTGAATACTTTCCATTCATATGGGAGCCCTCCAAGTGCGGTGAGTACCATCTCATGATCAGCTATTGTCTCCCCAATAGCCAGCAAATTGTTCCTGATCTCGGTCAGTTTCAGAAAGTATGTTTGGACAGATTCATCCTTGCCTTTCTTCAGATTCTTCAATTGATTCTTGAAGAATAACACCTAGTTTGCATTGTTTACTTTGAACATTTGTATCAGCTTATCATACATCTCTTTGGATGTGCCTAGCTCAGATATGTAGGCAGAGAGACTTTTATGTATGGATTCCCTAATCATTAGCTTTTCTTTGATCTCCCCCTTCTTATACTTGGTTTTAGCAGCAGTAGTAGCAGTGGATGGAGGTTCTTGTATCTTACCTAGTACATATTCCATGAGATCATGGTCTTCTAATTTGAGATCGAATATCATCTTCCAAGCATGGAAGTCATCCCTTCCAGTCAGCTTGTCATCCTCCTTGAAGCCATAACTTGTGGAACTCATTTTTCTGAGTTGGTGATTGCTATAAGTTAGGGCTTGTCTTCACCTCAGCTCTGATACCATGTAAATTTTTGTAGATGTTCTATGCTTGATGCAATTTTACTTTTATAACAGCAATCACATAAATAGTTCAGTAAAATGCTAATAGAACATACCAGTGGATCTATAGAAGACAAACCAGAAACAGGAGAATGTGTTGGTGCATTACGGCGGTCAGCAGGATGCTTCAACCAGCAAAGTCTTCTTGGTCGGCCAACCCAGAATGTGTCACAACAGTCCTCAAATCAATCACCCAGTCAACTCAAAGTCAACCCCAGAAAAGTCAACATAGTCCAGAAAAAGTCAACGCAGGGCAGCAACAATAAAGTCAACGCAGCTCCAACTTCGATCAACCTTTTGATCTCGATTTTTGTGCCAATGAGTACGGCCTTCAAAAATTGAACTCTCCACCAAATTTCAGCCAATTTCGACCATGCATTGACCAAAGTCAACGCTGGTCAAACTTGCCCGGAAACCCTAACTACAAAAAATTTGCTGTAGTAAATTTCATCCTTTTTGCTGCAGTAGATTTCATCCTTCTTCTCACGTGGGAGACGAAATTGCTTCTCAGATGCTCGTATATAATCAGAGGAGAAGATGTGTGATGTTGAGTGAGTGAAATGCTCTCCAACGTTGACTGTATTTATATCCATCATTGAGGTGTGTGACACATCTGCTGAGGGTGTAAAACCTTAAGGCCGACCTGCACTTAAATTTATTATAATAATAAATTCAAAATAAATGTTCTGCTCATCAGATTAAAATCAAATTTATATCGATTTTACACCTCTCTGAAAGAGGAATCCAATACAAATATTAGAATCTTCATCTGAGCATCACGAGATGGAGTTTGGACCTAGTTGTCCAAATTTAACAAGTAGACCTCCAAAGACAAGCACAGTCTCCTCTTCATGTCGGCTTCTAAATAAGGTGACAAATTCATGTTGTCTCACATTAAGGAGTCACATTTATTAGGCAAAACTCAGGTCAGCTTATTAATGGGACCAACTACTATTATACACAGCTAGGGTCACCACAAATGACACAGTTCAGAGTTCCGATTCTTTGAGATTTCGGCAAGCAATTAGTTTGAATGTTACAGTCGACAGTTGAAATATCTCTGATGTTTTTCGGATGGATGGACAGTGAAATAGTTCAGTTATCCCTCTCTAATATAGACTCAGATCCCATCACAGTTTGGTGACTACGATTTCGTGCCAAACACAGTTCGGATCTCTTCAGGAAGACAGTTTGTGTCTCTTCAAAAACATAGTTCGGATCCCTTCAAAAGATAGTACAGTCATGGTCTCGGTTTAATAGTAGTGTTAAGGGTATGGTGCAGTTAAATGAAAATGTGCCCTAACTACTCGATGTTATCACAGTGAGAAGGATCTCACCATCCTTCAGTGACATCAAAGAAAGAAGCTCGGTGACCTCACTCTTGGTGTTACTACAGTCTTGGTACAATCTCGAAAGACCTCGGTGCTATAACAGAGACGAGACCTTAGAGGTATCATCACAGTGACAAGGATGACAGTGATAACAGTGACAAAGAGGAGTTGGAAAAGACATTCAAGAGGACTTGTGACTTGGTCATGGAGTGGATTATAGGTCAATGGGTCATGGTCTTGGTATACGCCAATTGGAATCTCTATAAGAAGAATTTGTGCGGGTTTTCCTCTCTAAGAGTGAGAAGTTTTGGCCTTGGCTCATAGCCTACATGCTGTGTCTCTTGTTTATTTATGTTCATGCATTGATCACTGTTTGATGAAGAAGAACACTAATAAACTAAGAAGAAGAAGATCCTAATCTAAAGAAGTAAAAAGCATTCACAAACAGTCACTAATGCAGAGAAATCACCTAATGCTAATAACCTAGATCTCACCATCCTTCAGTGAGATCAAAGAAAGAAGCTCGGTGATCTCACTCTTGGTGTTACTACAGTCTTGGTACAATCTTGGAAGACCTCGGTACAATCACCTAATGCTAATAACCTAGATCTCACCATCCTTCAGTGAGATCAAAGAAAGAAGCTCGGTGACATCACTCTTGGTGTTACTGTTGAACTCTTAGTTAAACTGAGAGGGGGGCGGTGAATCAGTTTAACACAGTTATAATCTTTTAAACTTTTTATTAAACCTTAGTTACACCTTCATTTCATGTCCAGCTTAATATGTGAGTAATCTTAGAATGTGAGCAGCAAGTATTAATATAATATAACAACAGACTTTAATATGAGAGCAGCAGGTATTAAGCAGATAATATAAATCAGGTCAACACATAAACATCATGCACAGAGACACCAGATATAAGTGGGAACCCATAAAGGGAGAAAACCACATCTTATTATTGTTGTGATGCAAAGGCAAGCTCCAACTCCCTCTCACCACTGTTTTTCTGCAGGCACCAACCTACAAGAGGCTCCTATCTCAATTCTGCAAGCTACAACTTGCAAGGAAGCACCAACTCCCTTCAATTTTCTGCAGGCACCAACCTACAGGAGGCTCCAACCTCAGTCAGCTACAACTGACAGCTATCAAGCTGCAACTTGATAGGGAAGCTCCAACTTCCTCAATTTATCAACCTGAAGGTTTGTTGATTTACCTCAGATATCAGCTCTGTTCTGTAGCTTCTCTTTCTGCTCTTCTTTTCTTAGTCTTCTCTGCCTTACACTTCTATACTCTGCCTTCTCTATATTTGCTCTCTCTCTCTCTCTCTTTTTTTTGTGCATATCAAATTAATATTATATATAGAGATCCTCACATGACTGTTTGTATTTCACAAGGAATTTGAAGTGAATAGTCATGACTCTTTGGCTTCTGTCCTCTTATTCTTTTATCCAACTCAATTTTAAAATATAACACTATGTACAAATTTCCATGCTACAGTGGGAGTTTTCTTTTCCTTAGGATACTTGACTTTGCATCACAAACAATAAAAAATAATTTACATTTGCATTTTTCAGTTATACATCTCAATTCCACTCAGCTCCTTTTCTGGGTCTTGGATTTACTGGATTTGTCATTTCTGCAGTTGTTGAGTGACTGTTTTGTATATTTTGATTCACTGTAACTGCGTGCACCTGTGTATGTATACTTGTCAAACCTGTGATATCTGTTTACTTCTGTCAGACCCATGCTTTTATCCTTGTGTATATTCACCTGGTCACTGTGCTTTTGTGCACCTGCTGCATATATACCTGTTGATTTTAAATCTGGGCAAAAATGAATTAATGTAGATATTTCATTTTTCCATGGTTATAAAACCATACATATAAATTCATTAATTTTTCAATCTTTACAATATTTCACTTAAACTGTGTGTAAATGCATCCCAAGCTTCACTTCTCAAAGCTGTGCGCCATCCTATAATCTCACAACACCCTTATTCCATTATGGCGAATTAAGTCTGGGTTATTTTAATATCTTAATTCAGAGAATTTAGATATTAATTTCATACTCCTCTATAGTTACAAACCCGGCAGTCTCTTATGTGTACATATGCGCTAAATCCGCAATTACAACCCTTATACGTCACATAATAGTTGGGCTATTAGAACCATATAAATTGACCCTCGGCATATTTAACCACATTCGCATATTCCATTATACGTAATATATCCATATACATATTACGACGCCCTTCAATAATTAACGGAGTCCCACAATACATCGCATACCCTTATAAACTCATGAACCTTGATAAAATTCTTTTAATATACTCTGTCGGACCTTATACTAAGGTTAAAAAACCAAATTCATTACGTATATTTCCGCCTCGGGCCCACAATGCAATCAAAAGACCAATCAAACGCGCGCACTGTACCTGGCTTAACCTCCGGGCTCTTTCATTAAACTTCGTGCAGGTCCTGCGAGCGATCACCGTTAGATGTCGAGCCACCAGATCAACGGTCTATAATAATATCGCTCGGCGTCTTCAATCGATGTATAACGTGCGATGGCGCACTTTAACCGGCGGTTTTCAATTTTGTTCAGGGACACGCGTCAGTCTGTCTATGGAATTGCTCGTGAATGGTGGAAACCACTTGCCCGACGGATGGTCGTGCGATGAAACCCACGGTTTCGCTCCAAACCGCCGTCACTATTCCTCTCGGTCACGGTTCCGTTCTCTACTCCAGGTTCCGGTCCTCCACGATTTTAATTATATATATTAATAGTTATTCATCGCATTTCACCGCTGTGATTTCATCTGTTACGACTATGGTTCCACTCCATTCACACTGCACATTTGAATATGGTTCCGCTCCATTAACACTGCGCATTTGAATATAAAGCACAATACTTTTCCGCTGGAGTATGCGATTCCCGGAATGTAATTTATGTTATGTGTAATGCCCGACTGTGTAAAAGATTCTCGGAATAACATCTGTTTCTCTGCAATAGCAGTTGTGTCTCTGCCTTTCTCCTTTAAATTCGTTTCCTCTGCCTCTGCCTATCTCTACATCTGCCTCTGTTCTTTGTAACTGTTCCTGTCTCTGCATCTGCCTCTGTTCCTTGTAACTGTTCCTGTCTCTGCGTCTGCTACCTCCTTTGCCATCAATGACAACATTTCCAACAGTCTCCCCCTTTGGCATTGATGGCAATACACTTTCTCTGTTTGCCTGCTCTTCCTCCTGTTGCTTGCTCTTCCTCCCCCTTTGACATCAATGGCAAGGGGTTTTATTCTTTGATGCTGTGTATTTATCCTTTTTCAACATTTCAAGCATTTCCTTTCTCTGAAATTTCCTGACTTTGTACGCTGTAGCTCCAAACTTTGGATGAGATATTCATTGGGTTCACTATTCTTCTGTGTTTAGTTCACGTAAGGTTCACCATTTTTCCGCTGCACCACTGACCCTTTATCCTTCTTATTGACTCCTTTTATGCTGACTGTATTATTGCCATAATCCCTTTGATCCTGAGGACCTGTTTTCATGCTTCCCTTGCTAGCTGATCTCTCCCTGAGAATGATATTTTCGTTTTTTTTCTCCCCCTGAAACTGTGCTTTCTCTTCATATCAGAGAGTAGCATCTACAAATACTACCCTTAATTTGTCTCTCAAATATTCAAATGGCTCTCTAGCAAGTGGTTTGGTAAATATATCTGCTGTCTGTTCTTTTGTTGGTACATATTCCAGTTTTACTATCTTTTGAGCTACTTGTTCTTGGAGAAAGTGATACTTGATTGGAATATGTTTGGTTTTTGAGTGAAGCACAGGATTTTTAGATATACTTATAGCACTTGTATTATCACATTTGATTGAGATAGGTTCATTAATGCTTACCTTCATGTCTTGGAGAGTCTGCTTCATCCACATGACTTGTGTACAACATGCTGCTGCTTCTATATATTCTGCTTCAGCTGTAGACAGAGAGATGGATGTTTGTTTCTTACTTAACCATGCCACCAGAATTTCTCCTAGATAGAAAGCACCTCCACTTGTGCTTTTCCTGTCATTTACACAGCTGGCCCAATCTGCATCTGTGTATGCTGTTAAAGTTAAGCTTTTGCCTTTAGGATACCAAAGTCCATACTGTACTATTCCTTGTAGATATCTAAATATTCTTTTGACTGCCAGAAGATGGTTTTGTTTAGGTGCTGCTTGATATCTAGCCACTAGTCCTACTGCTAGCATGATGTCTGGTCTTGATGCTGTCAGATACAATAGACTTCCTATCATAGATTTGTAGAGTTTTTGATCTATATCTGCAGACCCATCATCAGCACACAGCGTGCAACCTGTGGTCATGGGAGTTGACACATGTTTGCAATCCTCCATTTTGAACTTTTTCAGCATTTCCTTTAAGTATTTTTCTTGTGAGATGAATGTACCTGTGTTCTTTTGCTGAATTTGAAGTCCTAAATAGAAAGTGAGTTCTCCAATCATTGACATCTCAAACTATGTTTTCATCTCATCAGCAAACCCTTTTGCTAGTTCTTATCTGTTGCTTCCAAACATAATGTCATCAACATATACTACACCAATCAGGAGTTCATTTTCATGGGCTTTTATGTATAGATTGTTGTCTACTCCACCTCTTTTAAAGCCTTGTTTTTGCAAATACTTATCCAGTCTTGAGTACCAAGCACGAGGAGCCTGTTTCAGTCCATATAGGGCCTTCTTTAGTTTGCACACATAGTCTCCTTTGTCTGTCAATGAGAAGCCTTCTAGTTGTTCCATGTAGACTTCTTTTAAGTCTCCATTCAGAAATGCAGATTTTACATCCATTTGATATACTTTGAAGTTTTGGTAGCATGCAAATGCTAGGAACATTCTGATAGCTTCCATTCTGGCTACAGGGGCAAATGTTTCATCGTAATCAAGTCCTTCAATTTGTGAGTATCCTTTGCAGACCAGTCTGGCTTTATTCCTGATTACTTGTCCTTGCTCATTCATTTTGTTTTTGAATACCCATTTTGAACCAATGATATTTTTCTCAATTGGTCTAGGAACTAGTTCCCAGGTATTGTTCTTTTCAATTTGGTCCAATTCCTCATTCATTGCTTTTACCCAAGACTTGTCGTTGCTGGCTTCTTCAAATTTCTTTGGTTCTATTTGTGATAGCATGGCTATGTATACTTCTTCAGTTTGTTCTGTTAGCTGCCTTCTTGTCTGGACTCCTGCTTTCTTATCTCCTATGATTTGATCTTCGGGATGATTCTTCTAAGTGTATCTTGAGGGGGATTTCGAGCTTAGCCCTTCATCTTCTGTAGTCTTGCTTGTTTCATTATCATTATAGTCTTCTTTTTCATGGTTATCTGATGGACTGCAGCATTCATTATCTCTTGTATTGTTTGGAAGTTCTTCATCAAATCTCACATCAATGCTTTCTACTATTTTCCGAAGAGTCTTGTTGTAGCACCTGTACCCTTTGCTTTTGGATGCATAACCTAGAAATATTCCTTCATCTACTCTTGCATCAAATTCTCCAAGATTTTCATCATTATTATTTATGTAGCACTTGCTACCAAAGACTCTAAAGTGCTTGATTGATGCAGGTTTACCATGGCATAGCTCATAAGGTGTCTTGTCACTGTTAGGTCTTAGATGAGCTTTGTTTAGAATATGTACTGTTGTGTGTACAACTTCTGCCCAAAAGGTTTGAGCAATGTTACTCTTTTGCATCATAGCTCTGGCCATTTGTTGTACAGATCTGTTTTGTCTCTCTGCTACTCCATTCTGCTGAGGTGTTCCTGCAATAGTAAATTGTTGCTTTATCCCATGTTCATTACATAGGTCTGGAAAGTCATAATCTATGAATTCACCTCCTCTTTCTGATCTGATACATTTTAGTTTGCATCTATTTTGATTTTCTGCTAATGCTTTGAATAATTTAAATTTTTCCAGTGCTTCTGATTTGTTCTTGAGAAAAGCAACCCATGTCATTCTGGAGAAATCATCTATTATCAGCATGAAGTAGGATTCTCCACTTGGTGTCTTAGTTCTTGCAGGTCCACACAGATCCATGTGCACAAGTTGGAGTGGTCTTCTTGTTGATAACTCCTCTTTGGCCTTA
Organism: Pinus albicaulis; assembly: GCA_034641835.2. Classification (NCBI taxonomy): domain Eukaryota; kingdom Viridiplantae; phylum Streptophyta; class Pinopsida; order Pinales; family Pinaceae; genus Pinus; species Pinus albicaulis. The sequence continues at coordinate 1,428,369,895 of CM076578.1, forward strand.
AAGGATGTGCGGGTCTGTTTACCCAATTGACAAGATTTGCATATGGTATTAGAAGGCCTCTTTATTTCTGGCATGTCTCTGACAGCTTTCTTCTTGCTTAGTCTGATGATGTGATCGAAGCTGAGATGTCCCAATATTTTATGCCATAACCATGACTCTTCAAGTTTGCTAAGATGGCATGCTTCATCTTCCTCTTTCACAATGTAAACATTGCTCTCTGTTTGAACACCTTTGAGTAGAGTCTTTCTTGTGGTGCTTGATTTGACTTCACAATCTTGTGCTCTAAATAGAACTTCGCAACCTTTGTCACACATCTGACTGACACTCAGTAAATTGGCTTTCAGCCCATCTACAAATAGTACATCTTGGGCCTTTCCTCTACCATTGTCTATGCTGACTGAACCCTTTCCTTTGATCTTTCCTGACTTATCATTGCCAAAAGTAACATTGCCAGATTTCTTTTCATCAAGAGTTATAAACTTGCTTTTGTCTCCCGTCATGTGTTTAGAGTAGCCACTGTCCAAATACCATTGAATTTTTAGATCTTGAGCAGTTAGAGCCAGGTCACACTTATTCACCTTCTTTATCCACTGGAGGCACCCTTTTGTTTTGTATCTTTTGTGAGGTGATGACCTCCATCTTCTTAGAGGACATTTGGAAGGTATATGTCCAACTTGATTGCATACACAAAATTTGATCATAAATTTTGTAGAATTATGAGTATGACCAGAATTTCTTTGATTCATAAACCTTCTTGAGGTGTTAAACATCAATCTTTGTCCATAATTTCTACACTCAATGATTTTATGACCAAATTCCTTAAAATAAAAGCAGTAACCATAGAAGCTCTTTGCATACCTAATGTAAGGTTGTCTCTTCCATTTGTTTGCTTGAGGCAGTCTCTTCAATGTCTGCATCTTTTGCTGGTTTGAATTACTCCTCCTTGCAAGACAATATGCAGCAATGTGTCCCAGCTTGTGGCAGACATAACAGGTGGCATTCTTCATTGGAGGGAAGAATCTCCTTTGATGGTTTCCAAATTTTACATATTCAGGGGTCTTAGTATTTATTACATTCTTTACTACTAGTGGTTTCTTCTGATCTCTGTCTTCCTTATTGCAGATTTCTTCTTTTGTAGGAATTGTTTGAGCTGCTTCATCATTCTTCTTTGCTTTTACAAAAATAATCTCTCTGTCAACCTTTTCTTTTCCTTTACTTGATTCTCCTTCATAGCCTATTCCAGTCTTTATCATAGGAGATCTTTGAGCAACCAAAATTTCATTCAACTTACTAGAGCTTGTTGTTTGGGAAGAGTTTATAACAACTTTCCTTTGAGCATTTTCTAATTTATTTCTGAGACATACTACTTCTTCTTCCAACTTTTCTTGTTCTTGAGTTTTTTCTTTGATTTGCTTAAGTAACATGTCCTCTATCTTCTTGGCTTCTTCAAGCTCTATTTTTAGCTGCTTAAGGACTTCTGAATTCTGTTCTTCTCGTACATATTTGAGGAGAATGTCCTTTTGTTTTCTGCATTTCAGTTTGATTCTATCAATCTCTTCTAGAGCACTTCTTAGCTCCCCTTCAAGGTCGACTTCACCTTATTCTTCTTCATCTTCTAGCACGAGACCTTCAAGATCTTCTATGGCCATTAATAAGAATTCAGAGGTTCCTTCTTCATTTGAGGATTCATCTGAATCTTCAAATGTACTGCTGTCTTGTTGAGCATAGAAGGATTTTCTGCTGAACTTCTTTCCTTTCTGCCAGTTCTTTGATTTATTTTTCTCTGACTCTTGAGCCTGATTCCTTATTTTCTTGTGAGGACACTTAGCAGCATAGTGTCCCACTCTTCCACAGTTAAAGCATTTGAAGGGGAGTTTCCCTTTGTATTTACCTGAGCCTCTATCCAATTTCTTGACAAACTTTGCCTCTTCTTCATCCGAGCAAGAGCATATGTCTCCCTCTTCTTCTTTCTTCTTTTCTGTTTTAAAGGTTGCTTCCCCCGTACTTGGCTTCTTCTGTGGGAGCCTCATTTCATAGGCTGTTAGATTTCCAAGCAGCTGGTTCATGGTCAAGGTCTCCCAATCAGCTGTTTCTTCTATTGCAGACACCTTTGGATTAAACATAGATGGAAGAGATCTTAGAATCTTTTGCACAATTATACTTTTTGGCATTTTTTCTCCAAGAGCTTTCATATTGTTAATCATTTCTGCAGCCTTTAGGAAGAAACTGGCAATGTCTTCATCATCATTCATTTTTAAGTTTTCAAACTGGGCTCTATAGACTTGAAGTTTGGCAGTCTTTACTTTCTGGTCTCTCTCATGTATGTTTTCAAGAGTATCCCATGTTTTTTTGGCAGTGTCTTTGTGCATTACTTTAATAGACTATGCTTGACACAATCCATTCAGGATGGCATTCATGGCTTTTGCATTAGCCACAAAATCTTGTTTTGATTCTTTCTCTGTGTCAGTTGCCTTCGGGGCATATCCTAATTCCACAGCAGCCCAAACTTCTATTCCTAGAGACATTATGTATGTCCTCATTCTGATTTTCCAGAAAGCATAATTTTCACCAGTGAAGAAAGGGGCTTTATTGGTTGAGCATCCTTCTATACTAGCCATCTTGGGAACCTAGGATCTCCTTTCAGTTGTTAGACTTGTACAAAGGAACCTGCTCTGATACCAATTGTTGAACTCTTAGTTAAACTGAGAGGGGGGGTGAATCAGTTTAACACAGTTATAATCTTTTAAACTTTTTATTAAACCTTAGTTACACCTTCATTTCATGTCCAGCTTAATATGTGAGTAATCTTAGAATGTATGCAGCAAGTATTAATATAATATAACAACAGACTTTAATATGAGAGCAGCAGGTATTAAGCAGATAATATAAATCAGGTCAACACATAAACATCATGCACAGAGACACCAGATATAAGTGGAAACCCATAAAGGGAGAAAACCACATCTTATTATTGTTGTGATGCAAAGGCAAGCTCCAACTCCCTCTCACCACTGTTTTTCTGCAGGCACCAACCTACAGGAGGTTCCTACCTCAATTCTACAAGCAACAACTTGCAAGGAAGCACCAACTCCCTTCAATTTTCTGCAGGCACCAACCTACATGAGGCTCCAACCTCAGTCAACTACAACTGACAGCTATCAAGCTGCAACTTGATAGGGAAGCTCCAACTTCCTCAATTTATCAACCTGAAGGTTTGTTGATTTACCTCAAATATCAGCTCTATTCTGTAGCTTCTCTTTCTACTCTTTTTTTCTTAGTCTTCTCTGCCTTACACTTCTATACTCTGCCTTCTCTATATTTTCTCTCTCTCTCTCTCTCTCTCTTTTTTGTGCATATCAAATTGACATTATATATAGAGATCCTCACATGATTGTTTGTATTTCACAAGGAATTTGGAGTGAACAGTCATGACTCTTCGGCTTCTGTCTTCTTATTCTTTTATCCAACTCAATTTTTAAAATATAACACTATGTAAAAATTTCCATGCTACAGTGGGAGTTTTCTTTTCCTTAGGATACTTGCCTTTGCATCACAAACAATAAAAAATAATTTGCATTTGCATTTTTTAGTTATACATCTCAATTCCACTCAGCTCCTTTTCTGGGTCTTGGATTTACTGGATTTGTCATTTCTGCAGTTGTTGAGTGACTGTTTTGTATATTTTGATTCACTGTAATTGCGTGCACCTGTGTATGTATACCTGTCAAACCTGTGATATCTGTTTACTTCTGTCAGACCCATGCTTTTATCCTTGTGTATATTCACCTGTTCACTGTGCTTTTGTGCACCTACTGCATATATACCTGCTGATTTTAAATCTGGGCAAAAATGAATTAATGCAGATATTTCATTTTTCCATGGTTATAAAACCATACATATAAATTCATTCATTTTTCAATCTTTACAATATTTCACTTAGACTGTGTGTAAATGCATCCCAAGCTTCACTTCTCAAAGCTGTGCGCCATCCTATAATCTCACAACACCCTTATTCCATTATGGCAAATTAAGTCTGGGTTATTTTAATATCTTAATTCAGAGAATTTAGATATTAATTTCATACTCCTCTATAGTTACAAAACCCGACAGTCTCTTATGTGTACATATGCGCTAAATCCGCAATTACAACCCTTATACGTCACATAATAGTTGGGCTATTAGAACCATATAAATTGACCCTCGGCATATTTAACCACATTCGCATATTCCATTATACGTAATATATCCATATACATATTACGGCGCCCTTAAATAATTAACGGAGTCCCAAAATACATCGCATACCCTTATAAACTCATGAACCTTGATAAAATTCTTTTAATATACTCCGTCGGACCTTATACTAAGGTTAAAAAACCAAATTCATTACGTATATTTCCGCCCCGGGCCCATAATGCAATCAAAAGACCAATCAAACGCGTGCACGATACCTGGCTTAACCTCCGGGCTCTTTCATTAAACTTCGTGCGGGTCTTGCGAGCGATCACCGTTAGATGTCGAGCCACCAGATCAACGATCTATAATAATATCGCTCAGCGTCTTCAGTCGATGTATAACGTGCGATGACGCACTTTAACCGGCGGTTTTCAATTTCGTTCAGGGACATGCGTCAGTCTGTCTATGGAATCGCTCGTGAATGGTGGAAACCGCTTGCCCGACGGATGGTGGTGCGATGAAACCCACGGTTTCGCTCCAAACCGCCGTCACTGTTCCTCTTGGTCACGGTTCCGTTCTCTACTCCAGGTTCCGGTCCTCCACGATTTTAATTATATATATATTAATAGTTATTCATCGCATTTCACCGCTGTGATTTCATCTGTTACGACTATGGTTCCACTCCATTCACACTGCGCATTTGAATATGGTTCCGCTCCATTCACACTGCACATTTGAATATAAAGCACAATACTTTGCCGCTGGAGTATGCGATTCCCAGAATGTAATTTATGTTATGTGTAACGCCTGGCTGTGTAAAAGATTCTCGAAATAACAGTTGTTTCTCTGCAATAACAGCTGTGTCTCTGCCTTTCTCCTTTATATTCGTTTCCTTTGCCTCTGCTTGTCTCTACATCTGCCTTTGTTCTTTGTAACTGTTCCTGTCTCTGTATCTGCCTCTGTTCCTTGTAACTGTTCCTGTCTCTGCGTCTGCTACCTCCTTTGCCATCAATGACAACATTTCCAACAATTACTACAATCTTGGTACAATCTCGGAAGACCTCGGTGCTATAACAAAGAGGAGACCTCCAAGGTATCATCACAGTGACAAGGATGACAATGATAACAGTGACAAAGAGGAGTTGGAAAAGAGATCCAAGAGGACTTGTGACTTGGTCATGGAGTGGCTTATAGGTCAATGGGTCATGATCTTGGTATACGCCAATTGGAATCTCTATAAGAAGAATTTGTGCGGGTTTTCCTCTCTAAGAGGGAGAAGTTTTGGCCCTGGCTCATAGCCTACATGCTGTGTCTCTTGTTTATTTATGTTCATGCATTGATCACTGTTTGATGAAGAAGAACACTAATAAACTAAGAAGAAGAAGATCCTAATCTAAAGAAGTAAAAAGCATTCACAAACAATCACTAATGCAAAGAAATCACCTAATGCTAATAACCTAGATTTCTCAACATCTATCTCCCCTCTACCTCAAGAGAAGGTACAGTCCTCTGATTTCCCCCTCTGCCCCCCATTCAGACAAGTGTTAGCAAGAGAATCGAACAGAGCCAAAACCAAACCAACTTCTGTAATAACGAAAGAGATAAACAGCACTAGGGCAACCAAGAGAGGTGCAACCCAAGCACAAGTACACGAAAAAGAAAAAACCCAAGAAAAGCAAGAACATGACAGAGCGATGCTTTATGGTGCTCCAAGGAAAAATCACTTTATAACGAGTAAATGATCACTTTATAATGAGTAAATGATCACAATGTGTTAAATTACAACATAGAGTTATGTATATATAAAAATCTCAAGAAATACGTCCCTTTCCCCAAGGAAGGGTTATGAACCCACATTGAGTTGACTATGTTGGTCTTAGAAAAACCTAAATATATAATATAAAGAATACAATAGGATCAGTTCTGCTCACATGAGAAGATTATACCCCACAGGGAGAAGACATTATGTCACAAATATTTACACTGCCCCCACCTCCCCACCCCACCTTATTGTTGAAGAGAGGCAAAGTACAGAAGTCATGACGCATCATCCCCACAGTGTGAGCACATCACCACCATAGTGAGCACCATACTGCTCCCTAAGGTACCTAGCAGGCTCACTGATGGCAGAAACTGTGCTCCAGAAGGTTAGAGATGGACAACAATTCGGTGTGATGGGCATCTCAATGACCATCAAGATAAAAGCCTCTTCTAGAAGAGAGGCCTGATGGTGATTGATGGAAGTACAAGAAACTCAACAGCATCTACAAGTGTGGACATGGCCCACTTGAGCATAGGCCTTGACCTAGCCCGAGTAAGAATAGCTCAAACAGATGTATAACTCAAGAGGTATGCTTAATCATCATCAATTGACAATGATTGACTCATGCATTAGAAGAATGACAACCAGTGAACTGCTCATCCATTGGAGGAGTGCTAGAAAGAATGTTGTAGATAAAAAAAAGAAACTTTCATGGGGTTGGAGATAGACAAGTGATCAATAAAGTTCTGATTAGACCCAACTGTTTTCCTAGTTACCGTAGGAGGAGAGCTATAGGAAGCACTCTACAAGTAGAAAGATGACCAGCACCATAAAGTAAAAATGTAACCACTAAAACATGTTGGGATTCCTCTATAAGTAGATGGAAGGAGTCAAGACCTTGGAAGACCATAGGTAGAAACTTCATGAAATACTGCATCTCTGCGCTCAATCACCTTGGGAGTACAGGGATCATAGAGGTGATATCCCCATAATGTTTCCTTGTAGCCTACCAAAGTGTTGCATGGTTTTGGCACTTTTGATGTGTTTCACCCTTGATTAGGACTATAGACCCATGCACTTGATCCAAAAATTTTAAAATATGAAAATAAATATTTGTTTCCATACCATTTCTCATAGGGACTCATACCTTCAAACAACATGAGTAATTGTTCAGTTGATGATGTGCATTGCACAAGCAACTGCTTCCCCCCAGAATGCATATTAATGTTTCTGAATAATCAGAAAGTTAATCAAGTTATACCTTGGCAAACACCATAATTTTGTAATTATGTAATCAATTTCCAAGCTCTCCTCTCTATTCACGCTGGTTCAGACGATGTAATTGCCTTAGTGTAGCTGAGGCATTATTGTACAATAAAACAAACATGTTTCTGTTAAAAAAAATAATGGACTAATGTTTAATTAAACTTGTAGGTTAATGCATCGATACACATTAATGATTATTTGGACTTCTAGGAATGTTCTTTTAAAAGTTCTGCATACAGTCCTACACTAAATATTCAAACCCCATACAATCCTGTACAACATCCCTAACATGGCATAGGCATTGTACGTCTTCTCTAGGCTTTATAAAACAAGTGGTACAATTATACCACTTTATATATTTTGGAAGTACAATTTAAATAGGTACTATTTATTTCATATTCAAGGCAAATAACAATAGTTGGTTGCATTTAAGGTTGATGACAGATGTTAATGCAATTGGTCTTGTCTATCCCTTTTGTGAATTAGATTATGAACTATGTCACTCAAGTTTCTTTGTTTTGACTAATAATTCAACAACATATTTCTTTAGGCTTGGAAGAGTGTTATGCACTCTTGCTCCCCTTGTCTTTTTTATTGTTACAAAAGGTATAAGTAGGACTTTGATGGATGCAAAGAGATTAAAAGTATTGCAATCAGAAGCCCTTTCTATCTTTCACACCTTTTAGTTGTTGATGACATTATATTATTTTATGATGGGGCAAGAAGAGGTGTCATAAAGCTTAAGAAGATTATATAACTTTACTACACTACTATAGGTTGTAATATCCCAAGGGGATTTTTAGCCCTTAGGGTTCTATTTTAACTAGGGTGTTCAATAAATCAAAAGGATTATACAACAATGGTGCACATTCACAAATTCATATAACAGTAGGTATGATAGAATAGTATAAAAGGATTTTAACAGTAATTGATTCTTCAGCAAAACCACAGAAAGTTAGGACTAACTGCCCAAAGAACAACAAACTAATTCCACCAAAAACCCCCAATATAATTCTGGGTGCAATGTCAAAATTCAGTAGACAACTATTGTCATTGCAACTAGCTCAATTATCTGGCTACTGGACTAAATGTCTAACTACTGCTTATCTGTTTGGTTACCCTTGCTCCGAGTTTCCACCTGTGATGGAGTAGACTCTTGCGCTAGTTCTATTAGACCAGACTGCCCCATTGTGACGAATGTTCTCTCTTTATTGTTATGAGTAGTGATAAGGGTACTGCAGGGGTATGCGCTTACTCATCAGTAAATATCTCTTGTAATTTGCTGCAGGGAGATCTTAATGAGGCCTTTACAAACTGTCGCAGGAGCTCTTGGCACGAAGATCACTGCCACATTTGCTTCAAGCCACAAACATTGTCCAGGTAACCTTCTCCCACACAATCTCAGATCAAATGTGGTCACAGTGTAGCCTGCAAATGGTTTGTTTCCTATATTAGATGCTTATAGAGCCTCATTCTGATCAAACAGACCCTAGAGGGTCCTCGCTGCTCAAAACTAACCCCGAATCCACCAGCAAGTAGGCTTCTAGGCTAGGTTAGGTCCTTGCTTTCATCAAGAGGAACTCGTTGCCTTGACCAACACTACAGCAACCATCAAATTCCGCAGAGGTATCCCTCACAGCCTATGGAAGAGAGTCTTTGGTAGCCACAGGAAAAGAGTTGGCCTTCGCTACTCTTTGATCAACAAATTACCAAAAGGAGACCACATCCTTACGGCCACCCAAAAACCATAGTTGCTTCAAACCCTTCTTCCCTGCAATCCTAAACAGATCCAAGCTATGCACTAGAGAATATGTTGTTCCAGAACAAGGAAAGAAGTGACTAGCTAGGGTGGGATCACCTCCACCGAAACTAGATGGAAGGGTTAGCTAAAGTGAGATCACCTCCACTGAGACTAATCAACAAGGGGTCTTAAAACCCTCAAAGCCTCAGGCTCAAGAGAACAAAGACAAATCAATCCAATATGATGATACAAAATGATTTCATCTCTCCTTTATTTACAGATTCTTCATGGGGGGTTTCTCTTCCTTAATCTAATGCGAGGAGTTCATGTGCAACCCCTGATTTGGGTTTTTTGCCCCAGCTACCCCAAAATTTACCCAATGTTGCCCCAAAACATTGGATAATGGGTTTCCCTTTTATCAAAGATTATAGCCTACCGGGTTGGATAGGCTACTAGGTCCTCCCTAAGGCAATTGATCCATAGGGGACATTACAGTCCCCCACTCTTGACATTGCTTTTCCTCAAGTAGTTACACATCTGGGTGTTGTTCAACTTCAATTTTCAAGAATGAATTGTTTCCTTCAACTCTTACAGTTGCCATGTCGATAACACCAGCACCTTATTTTTCTTCTTGCAGCCCAATAACCCACAAGCTGGTGAGAGATATCATCCTGCGATAGTCACTGTCTTCCTTTACTGGTTCATAGATTAATTATGGGTCAAGAGTATAAAAATATGCTACTGCTAAGACAAATTTTGTTTTCAGCCCCACATCTTTTCCTTCCGCTTTTCTTGTTCCAATAATTTCACCACTATTACATCCTTTATCAATCACCTGGTGTTCATATTCCTTACGAGCATTTATAGAACCCTCTTTATTCGGAACTACTTTTAGAGGAGGAGAATGAGTTTTTTATGATTTCTCTTAGGCAGTGGCCTTGCTAAAGCTTCCGGAGCCAAGCATGTTAGATTCCCATCATCAACGTCAATCAAGTTGGTGTCAAGTAACCCCATAGCTGCTAAGACATCCTAAGGATTCTGTGCACACATATATTTTAAGGGTTGTCCTAGTGTAATCATTTCAATCCTTCTTATTCTATCCATCTTTTCTGCCTACCTTGTATGGAGCTCAAAATAACTCCTAGACGCCTCTGTAAAGCAGTCCTGATATAGCAAGAAAGGCTCAGACTTGCATAAATGTGTAAGTAGATTCCCCAAAAGATTAACTTCAACATCTTTCTTGACAAAAGAGCCTAATATCCACAGAGAAACCATAGTTAAATGGGACAATGGTGCTTGAAAGTCATCTATACAACAAGCTACCCCCAAATCCGAACAATCATTCCCATGACCATGCAACTTCCCTGAACCAAAATTCATTGTACTCATTTCTTCCTTAATGGCCTGTATATTCCTTTCTATTTGAAAGATACGCCTTTTCAGGGAATCAAACCCTTGGTCCAGACTTTTACTACATTTTTTAATTTCTTTAATGTGGCTAAATGTCCCTTTCATATTATGCAGCAACCTTTTTTCTTCTTGTAAAAACACTCGTGTGCTTGATTCTCTTTTGCATCTGGTTTATCCTCTCATCAAATTCCTTTAACCTTCTTCTAAGTTCTAACCTTCATAACTGTCTAACTACCCTGACTGATGGATTTAGAATCACCTTCTATTTCTGATCAGTTCAAAGTTGTTCCATCATTCTTATTTATTTCACGTTCAACATTTTCAATATCTGTAGCATGCTCCATGGTACATTTGCTCTCAACCTGAAATGATGTGGAAATCGTTTTATCAAAAGCATCAAGTTCAACTGTATCTCTATAACCATAGTCACACATTCAGCTTCCAGTTCTTCTGTTATAACTGCATCCCAATAACAAAAATTGTGGTCTCCATATTTTCTATCTTCATATTGAGAGCCATCATCAGTTTGCCCACCGATCATCTTTTAGGAATAAGAAACAAGTTCACCATCTTTCCAATAAACATCACAAATGTCACTGGCAAAAATTGGAATGCATAATGGCATAAATGATAATTGTTTCAAACATAGAACTACTTGACATGTAGAGGCCATTATTTTCACTAACCAACTTCACAAAATTTCCACTGCTTGGAACAACAAGTTGCCCAGTTTTCATTGAAGTTGATGGTCGAATGCTCAAAGATTTTTGCTCTACCATATATAGTTGCTTTGTCCTTTGACAAATCCAAGTTTTCTTTGGATATCCTGAGCTAATGGTGTTGCTCTGCATTCCTAGAGGAATCTAATTCTAGTACAGGTACATTTATTTGCAAAGCTACAGATGTCTGAGTCAGGGTATAACCTTTATCTTCTACATTGCAACCATACTAGTGTCAGGTCTTCCTCTCTCTTTCACATAGCCCTTTTGTTCATTCATCTTCCTTTGATGTCTTCTTTGCTCACATTGTAAATCTTTCAAAAGCTTCCTTGTTTTCCTTTGTCATATTTTGCAACATTGATTGGACTATCACAAGCATCATTTTTTTCGAAGTTCCCTTCAGTTGCAACCACATCTGAAACTTGAATGGCATTGATATAAGAAAGGATGTCTCCTCTGAGAAGACCATTCTGCTCCCAGAGAATTGGATGACTTCTTTCATCTTCATTGTTATGTCTTGTCAGGAAAAATATGAAATAATTATGAATGTTTATTTTCAATGATAATGACATGCTCTTGTTGCATAGCTTCAGATACTACTGACCCACTAGATATAGTTTCACCATTAGGATTTTCCTCCTCCTGAGATGTTACGGTCCTTTTGTTCAACTCTTTCAAGTTTGCAAGAGCTTTTTCCTTCTTCTCTTTTGTTCTCTCTTCTTCTTCTTTTTGTAGCTGCTTTGCACATTGTGTCCCAATTTCCTTTATCGTTGCACACTTGGTCTCATAATCCACATCTCCTTTAGTATCCAGTCAAATGCTGGATGATTATCACTGTGCTTAAGTAATTGAATGTTATCCCTCACCTTAAGAGTTTTATATGGGGCATTAATTGACCCTGCTAGTTGATCAAGTGCTCTGGGATGATGTCATAAGCCTGTGCCCTTGGAGTTAACAGAGATGTTGTCCTTACTTGAACATTTTTTTCATTAAAGAGAAAACTAGATATTTTGTTTTGAACAAAGGGATAAGATTCCCCTCTATGACCAATAGACATTAGAGACATGCCAAGAAAGTTGCCAAATGGTGTAGTGACTATTGTATAGTGTTTAGTAGTTTGCCCAAAGGTACTCTACCCAAAAACTGGCGTTGATACACCACTTGAACCATCAGATTTAAGAGATTGATCTCTTGTAAGTTGTATCCCTTTTTGGATGATATAGCCAATCAAAATTGTAAGGTGACGTCTTTGAGTTGCCCATAGATTCTAGAGATTGAGGTTTTTCATTCCTTTAGGAGGATACACCCATGACCAACCAAGTAGGTGTGTCTTAATCCATGCTTCAATCTTCACACTTTTGCAAAAACTTGGCATTCCCCAAGGGAGAAATTAATGCTTGCTGCCACGTTTTTTCATAACTCTCCAGGTTGGCTAGAGAGCTAGCTCTGATACGACTGTAATATCCCAAGAAGATTTTTAGCCCTTAGGGTTCTATTTTAACTGGGGTGTCCACTAAATCAAAAGGATTATACAACAGTAGTGCACATTCACAAATTCTACAAACAATATGTATCATTGAATAGTATAAAAGTATTCAAACAGTAATATGATTCTTCAGCAAAACCATAGCAATTTAGCGTTGACTGCCCAAAGAACAATAAATTGATTCCACCAAAAACCACCAGTATAATTATGAGTGCAACTTCAAAATTCAGTAAACAAAGATTATCACTGTAAGTAGCTCAATTCTGTGGCTACTGGATTAAATGTCTAACTATTGCATATTTGCTCAGTTGCCCTTGCTCCGAGTTTCCACATGTGATGGAGCAACCTCTTGCGTTGGTTCTCTATTAGACCAGATTGCCTTGCTGTGACAAATGTTCCCTTTTCACTGTTGTGAGTAATTTTTAGGGTATTGCAGGTGTATGCCCTTGCTCAACCATAAATATCTCCTGTAATCTGTTGCAGGGAAATCTTAATGAGGCCTTATCCAACTACCCCAGGAACTCTTAGCACGGAGGTCACTGCCACACTTGCTTCAATCCACAAACACCATCCAGGTAACCTTCTCGTGAACAATCTCAGATCAAATGTAATCACAGTGTTATAATTAGTCCACAAATGAGTCGTTGCCTGTATTAGATGCTTACAGAGACTTATTCTGATCAGACAAATCCTAGAGGTCCTTGCTACTCAAAAATAAACCCAAAACCACCGGCTAATAGGCTTCTAGGCTATGTTAGGTCCTTGCTTGCATCAGGAGGAACTCGCTACCTTGACCAGCACTTTGGCAACCATCATATTCCACAAAGGTATCCCTCGCTACCTGTGGAAGACAGTCTTCGGTAGCCAGAAGAAAAGAGTTGGCCTTTGCTGTTTTTTGATCAACAAATTATGATAAAGAGACCACGTCCCTATGTCCACCCAACCAGAGTTGCTTCGAATCCTTCTTCCTTGCAATCCAAAACAAATCCGAGCAGCTCCTAAGAGAACATGTTGTGCCAGAAAAAAGAAAGAAATGACTAGATGGGATCACCTCCACCAAAACTAGACAATGGTTTGGCTAGGGCGGGATCACCACCATCGAAACTAATCAAGAAGGGGTCTTAAAACCCTCAAAGCCTCAGGCTCAAGAAAACAGAGAAAATTTAATCCCAAATGATTCCATCTCTCCTTTAAAAATAGATTCTTCATGGGGGGTTTCTCTTCCTTATCTAATGTGAGGGGTTCATGTGCAACCCCAACTTTGGGCTTTTTGCCCTAGCTACCCTAAAATTTACCTAGTGTTGCCCCAAAACATTGGATAATGGGTTTCTCCCTTTATCAAAGACTTTAGTCTATGGAGTTGGATAGGCTACTTCATCCTCCCTTGGGTAATTAATCCATAGGGGGTCATTACATAGGTATGAAGATTAACATTGGAAAATCCTTATTAATTTCACAAGAATTCTTGAAGAAGATAGGATTTATTTCTCTAATGTTTCCATATAATCAAATTAAGATGGAGAAAGAAAAATTATTTGGGTTTTGTTATAAAATAAAATGATTTTCTAAAAAGAGACTCAATCTAGCTGATTGCAAAGGTGGAAAATACCGTTAAAGTCTAGTGTCACCATTGGTTAACAAGAGAGAGTAGACTTGTTTTAGTAAAAGTTGTATTAGAGATAATCCATATGTATTGGATGTCAATATCTTAGATTCCAAAAGGAGGTCTAGAGGTGGTTATTAGAAGAATTAGTTTCAAACTTAAAGGGTCCTTCTGCAAAGAGAAGAGGAAGATCCCAATGGTAAATTGGAAAATATTAGCTTTGCTAATTGGGCATGGAGGGTTAGGGATCAAAAAATATCATCCACTTCTCTAGTGCTTTGGCAACTGAAAGTATATGGAGGGTCGAGGCTCATAGAAGGTAAAGGGCTATGGTGTCAAATGGTTGTGCAAAATTATATCAAAACATATGACACAGTTCTTAACGGAAAGAAGGTTCTTTAATTTCGGGTGAGTCACTAAGCCCGATATGACTTTGATTTGGAGACAATAATGGAAGCATAAAAGGGTGATAGGATTTAGATGAGAGGATGTTGTAATTTGAGAAGCATACTTTGCTAAACTCAGAGGCAATCATATAAGGATTAAAGATGAAGAGGATAGTTTGATCTGGTCAAAGAATCCAACAAGTGATTATAAACCCAAGGCAAGATATAAGGTTTTAAGCTCTACGGGTGATTTGGGGGATAATATGTGGTGGTGGAAGTGTGGAAGCACAAATCCCTTCAATAAGGAATAAAAATGGTCTTGGGATATGCACTCTCTGCGAGAAAAATGAAGCTAAGTTGTAGGAAACGTCCTCCCCAACCTCGTTTTGGGCAAAAAACAAAACGGAAACGGGGAAACCTGTACCGTACGGTCGAGAAACACGTTTCTGGCCGTACTAGTACGTTTCTCGTACGAGAAACGTTGCCAGTACGGCCGGGAAACGTGCCGTGTTTCCTCCCAAAACAGCGTTGTTTTTAAAATTTTTTTATTCTTTTTGAGATTCGTGCAACATATTATTATTTTATTTGTTTTATTTGTCTTGGATGCTTCACTTCTAATGATCAAGCCTATGGCCCTAGTATTTATATGCAATTCATGGTAATCTTCATTTTCATCCTTTTACTTAAATTTTTAACATTACCATGCAATGACTCAGGATGTTTGAGAGTGGTTCTGACCTCATTGGATTTCATATGGAGAACGTAGAATTTTAGATCTCATTCAAAATCCAGCAAACTTATCAGTTTTTCAGGATTTCAAGATTGGGTGATTGCAATGTTTCCATCGGATTTTTTCATGTATTAGGGTATGGAACTTGTATTTAATCAAGAGCACCAATTCCTCTATGTACCTTGATGTTAGTGACATTGGTTGTCAAACTCCTCTATCATGACCCTACTAAAAATGTACCCATCACTCAAACAAAATCTTGACTTGAAATGCTCATAGTCTTTATTGTACTTGCAGCTTCATAGTCTTTATTGTAGTTGCAGCCTCATATATATAATAAAGGCTGATTTTGAGATTTTGATATATAATAAAGGTTGGTTCTGGATATTTCAATATTGCTATTTTTATTATGTCTCTATTATCATTCATGAGTAAATGTCGTGTAACTTGTAATAGTTTATGCTTTGAATTTATCATCTATGTTTTATGATTTCACATAACATTTCTTAAATGTCCTAAATTCTAATATATATTTAAATTATTATTATTATTATTATATATCGCGTTTCCCCGTTTCCAAAATTTGAGGAGCCCGTGTTTCCAAAATTTGGAGAGGTCGTGTTTTGTATTGCTTCTGGTTTCAGAAACTCGTTTCCGTTTCTCCGTTTCGTGCAACTTAGGAAAATAATTATTCTTGCAAACAGTCTTCATAAATCACCACCTTATTATGACATGCTCATATTTTATACAGGTTTGGAAGGAAATATAGTGGTTACAGAATTGAGGAAGGTTTAAGATCCTGGTGTGAAAATGTGAATGTAAAGAGGTTCAAAACCTTGCCTATGGTATTAGCTTGGAGCATTTGGCACAATAGGAATCCCTGGACCCATACTCTTTTTGTAAGGGGTTCAACAGAATACTTAGTCCATCAGAAGATGGTGGGCCTGTATAAATTTACCCGGAGGGTTTAGAGATTTAATATAATGAGTCAAACAAATGTACTCAGAGTGAAACTTCTCACACATGTTTACTGCGACTCACTATTAATCTTCTAAAGGAATGTGTGCATTTTTTTAAGTGTTTTGAAACAAAATGTCTCCTTATCGACATTTCGATGCAATAATAGTCAATCTTCTCAAGAATTTAAAGGTTCAGCGTCTACAAATTGCTGAAAGATGTCCACTCTTAACAATAAGAACAGATGCACACTCTCTGCCCTCTAATGCCCTAAGCCCATTATTGAAACGAGATCTGATGGGAGAGGAAAAACACGCAGATCAGAGAGCCTACCAGAAAACCTTCGCCGATTGGCTGCTTTGGCCTCTGCGAGCTTCTTGTTGAGATCTTCCTGTAGCTTTTCTTCCCATTGAATCAAATTGTTCGTGAAAAGAGCCCCGAGCCCCATGCCTATCACATGCTCCCAAGGGTCTGCACAGCCAGGATCACTTCTTAATCCTACCAGTAAACCCTAACCCCGAATCTTGCGAAATTACAATTAAATAGAATGAAATAAAACCCAGGCTCATAAAAATTATACTGACACCTCATCAAAGGGAGCTTGCGCATTCCATTGGAGAGCAACTGAGTGGACAAGCCCAGGGCCATCCCCGCCAATGTAACGCCGGTCACCATTTCGAATCTGGTTAACAATAGCGCTCCGTGTTTAGCAATGTAGATCTCCTCTTGCTGTGTCTTCGGTATTTCTTTTGCCTTCTCCAAACTACGTAAGAATATAATGGTCAATGTAATTTCTTCATCTATCGGTTTTTCTTGATACCGTGAATCAGTAATTTGTGGAGATTATTCAATAAAGGATACCTTTAAAATCAGTGGGTGTAATAAGTTTTAATGACAGCTCACACTAACTTATAAAGGTTAACCAATGATACTCTCAACAATGTATTTTGAATGATTGGCAATTTAAAAAAAAAAAAAAAACTTACTATTATTCAATTTTAAAGGTTATGGTTAAGTTAGACATTTTTTAATTTTTTTTGTGAGTTTAGGAGTGTCTTTCTATCTATCAGAAAATATACGTAGGTTTACATATCAAAACACGATAATCTCAACTTGCTCGAAGGAAATCAAGTCCTGGCCATCTAAGAGAGTTAAAAGACATCTAATATTGAAATTGTTTTTTCCTCCTATAGTCTATAGACTCCATACTAGTATATCTATCAAAGTCTGACAACAACCTAAAAATATAAATTCTATCTGCTAAAAACATGGAGCAACAAAAAGAAACATCTAAAAGAGAACCAGTTTATCAGTCATTCGAGGACTCGACCGATGCAGGGTCTTTGACACTGGACCCCGGCATATCCACTTGGTGCATCATTTGAATTTGCCTCCCAATTCTTCCAAGTCTTGTTGTTGTATGATGTTGAGAAACCTGAATGTCTTGCAGTTCCTTTTTGATATCTTGGATAACTGAAATCACTTAAGAGACCACATGTGGATCTCCTCCCACTTCTTGCAGACTCTTCATAGCCTTTGCCATAACACATTTAAAGGTCTAGTAGGTCTGAATAGACTAGTGGGAAAGGGATAGTCGTCCTCGAGTATTCCTTGGATCAACTATGAAGTCCATTTCATCTTCCTGCATTTCGATTTCTTCTTCTTTATGCCCACTTTCTCTCTCCCATCCTTGGATGAGGTTGCGGACTTGGGGAGGATTCCCTGTGGTGTAGGCTTCGAAAAGGTTTTCAATAACCTCTTTCTTGGACTTCCTGCCTTGCTTGCTAGAGCTTGCAATAGGTTTGACCTGCTTTTTCTTCCCTGTTCCCCTACCCTGCTTCTTGGTAGTATGGCCTTTTGCGATTGTTGTGTGTCCTCGTACAAGTAGGAATCGATTTTGCTCTGGATTATCCGACAGAGAGCTAGGAAAACTTGTTTTAATTTTTGCAAGGCTTGTGTAAGGCAAAAGGAAGTCAATAACAGTATTGATGTTACTGTAGGTGGGGCCCACAGTTTCTTATTCCTTTGGAAAATGTCAGAGAAGGTATTCCCGGAACAATGTAAGCCTATGAGCAAAGGCTTACTCAAATACAGACTCAAATGCAGCATATTCCAATTGAAACGCAGCGTAAAAATGCATGAACAAGAACCCCAGATGGATGTTTGCGCCACCCCCCCTGAAAAATCCACAGGTAGACTCTATCTTGCAAACCCTACAGCATTGCATACAATATAAAGACTGAGAGCAGGACCTATTTCCACCTCCAGTATTGTTGCAGGGACGGTCATTCCTAACCATGCTAACTATCTCATACAATATCAAGAGTGAAGCATTTTGGGTGACATCCCTACCTGAATCCCTTCTCGGTTTTGCGAAACGTGACCCCTTCCCAAATGGTAACAGTCAAGCTAGACATTAAATTGGTGTATGAATATTTTTGTTTGTGGGACAAGGGACCCACCTCCCCGCAACGACTGCTAAGTCTACGAAGGCATATATACTCTATCCCTTTGGCTTTGAACCTACGCGTCATCTTAATAATTAGGAAACACATATAGTGTTATTCACACATGCTTTTTGTTTTTAAGATCTTTTGTATTGGGGTTTTTGCTTGATAAACAAATAGAGAATGAGAATAGCAAAGTAAATAATTTTAGGAAATTGGTTGATTTGATTTGATGTTTTTCAATTATTAGTTGTCACATGATTCATTTTCATGATTTTTTTTATGATTTTAAAGTTTATGTTTGATATATTATTTTTCATGCTTTTTCTATTTTGATTTATTATATTACTATGTGACATTGCTAGGGGTTGGAGGTATTAGTTTGCTCGTACAAAAGAAATCTTTGGTTTTTTATAAGTTTAATTTTAGTTTGTATATAAATTTGTAGTCGAGGTCAACACGTGGTCATATGCCCACTCAAGTAACTGAGGGTTGTCATAAGATTGCAAATTTTAATTAAGTAATGTTCCGTTGGTACTACGTCACCCCGCTCTCGTTCGTTCATGCACGCATTTGGATGACTTGTAGCATGTCATGACCACATGAGTTAAATATGTGTGGTTTTTTACCTCTTAGAAGCCATATGAATACTCTTCGTCACATGAACAAAGTGGAAATGAATACAAAGTATATTTTATGAATATTTTGTAAACAAAGTATAGTTGAAAATTATATAAATAGCCATGGAGTTCTTAGAATCCACTTGGTATTTGGAATAATTACGTAAGTACGAGACACAGTCAAGCTTTTCCATTGTTAATGTGAAATCTACGTTGGAAACCAAAAATTCAAAGTCAATATGCTATCGGGATAATTGAACAATAAAGTATTATAATGAATGAAAGATTTAATCCATGTCATTTGCACATTCAATGGTAGAATTAAAAAAGAAGGATAATTTTTTACAATAAATGATGTGTAGAAAAGTTTTCTGGATCAATCGCATCCATTCCTGGTAATTTCGACATTTCGAACCTAGCCAATGAGGTTCATCTTCAGGAAAAGATCCGTGGGTAAGACTGATCTCACACTTAAAGAAGTGAGATCAGACCTTTTTCTTGCAATCCGAGATCTGTATCGTTCAAATAACTAAATGATCAGTCTTACCCACGGATCTTTTCCTAAAGATGAACCTCGTTGGCTGGGTTTGAAATGTCGAAATTACCAAGAATGGATGCGATTGATCCAGAAAATTTATCTACACAAAATACTCATCGCAGAAGCCTTAAATCTATAATTTTAAACCTATATAGAAGGGAAAAATTACACGATGTTCAATTATTTGAATGATACAGATCTCGGATTGCAAGAAAAAAGTCTGATCTAACTTCCTTAAGTGTGAGATTAGTCTTACCCACAGATATTTTCCTGAAGATGAACCTCGTTGGCTGGGTTCGAAACATCGAAATTACCAAGAATGGATGTGATTGATTCGAAAAACTTCTCTACACAAAATACTCATCGCAGAAGCCTCAAATCTATAATTTTAAACCTATATGGAAGGGAAAAATTACACGAAGTTCAGTTAGTTGAACGATACAGATCTCAGACTGCAAGAAAAAAGCCTAATCTCACTTCCTTAAGTGTGAGATTAGTCTTGCCCATGGATCTTTTCCTGAAGATGAACCTCGTTCGCTGGGTTCAAAACGTCAAAATTACCAAGAATGGATGCGATTGATCCGGAAAACTTCTCTACACAAAATACTCATCGCAGAAGCCTCAAATCTATAATAATTGATGTTTTTAATACATTCTGTATGTTAAATAGTTATTGGGCATATATATAAATTATTACTATTATTATTATTATCTAATTTTAAGGTCACGACCAAGTCAGACACCAAATTGGTATATGAGGCCTCCTTGTTTGTGGGACAAGGAACCCACCTTCGCGCATCGATTTGACTGTTAAGTCTACGAAGGCATACATACTCTAGCCCCCTCTGGTTTTGAACCCGTAACCTCTTAAGAGGAAACACATTCTTAATATGAATTAAAGCATTTATTGAAATTATATATATATATACCAAATAAAAATGAATGAGTCAACACATCAAAACTCTTACTTTATGAAGATTATTAGAATTAGAATATCATAAAAAATAATTAAATTTTTAAAAATTATTTAAATAATAATTATATTTTAAATTATTATTATTATTATAAAAAAATAAAAAATAAAAAATAATGTGTAATTTTAACATGTAAAGAACTGATGGTTGACCTAGCTTTGGCATTGGCCCTTAGAAGTGTGAGCGCTTGGCCTGGCTGCGGTTGAAGGTCTTCATTCAATGGTTTGTCAATATTTTCCTTTTGTCGATTGGACTTTGGGTGCTCAGTGCTTGGGAGGACTCCCGTCCGAGGGCTCGGTGTTTTCTGTTTCTTCCCTTAGCGGCCTCGGGTTGTTGGTTTACTGGGTGCTATGTTGGTTCTTAGGGGTTCCAATGCTTTGCTCAAGTTAGGCTAGCTGTCTCCATGGCTACGCCCGCCCAGGAGGAGTCACTTCTTGCAGAGATTGTAGCTTTTAACTTGGGTGGTTGCTGCTCCACAATTTAGTAAGCAGGGGGCATCTAAATTTGTTAAGTGCGTGGAGGAAATCCCAAAGATTGAGATCTGTCTACCTAAGGCACACTCCCGCGCTCTTCAACTTAAAAATAGGGGGTTGATTGGCCAATTCATGGGCCTTTCGCCTTCCCCCATAATGGTAAAATTATGGGTGGAGAAGAACTAGAAGTCTCTCATCAAAGGAGTGGTTATCTCCTCCTTCTGTGACAAAGGCTTCTATAACTTTTATTTTGAATACATGCTGGATAACGACCTGGTTTTTTGTAGTGACCCCTACTTCATGGGTGCTCAGGGGTTGTATATGGATCGTTGGAGCCCGAGTTTCAATCCTGAGAGTGATGTTCCTTCCTTGGTTCCAGTTTGGGTGAAACTTCCCTAACTCCGCCTACATTTCTAGAATGATGCGACTTTCAGGCTAATTGGTAACTCCCTGGGCAATTATATTGATTGTTCAACGCCTAAAGATGGCCTCTTCTCTTGTGCTCGGATTTGTGTGGAAGTGGACCTAGAAAAAGGTATTTATGTCGGTGTTTCCCTCTGCATGGATAATTGGATGCATGTTCAAGAGGTAGACTACGATTAGCTTCCCTTCAAATGTAAGTTGTGCCATGAGTACGGGCACTTTGCCAAAAACTGCTCCAAATCCCAGGAAGTCTCGAACATGTTCGTGGTGACCAGAAAGACCAATGGCATCAAGTAAAGAGAAGGAAAACCTCATAGCAGTCGCAACTGTCTGTCCCCCCTAAGATCCACTCAATCCCCCAGGGCACAGGTCCTTCCCGACCTCCCCCCTTGAGCATGGAGTCGGTTGGGGATCTAGGTGTTAGATGGACAAATCCTTCTTACGGACAAGAACGATCTCCCTAGTATCCTAAGGATATCCAGAAACAAATAGATAGATGTAGACCATTTTATCTAGACCATTATGCTTTAAGAATTATAAATTAACTATGGAGAGATGCTCCTACCTGAAGTCCAACGCTTACTCGATCTTCAATCCAGTCGCTCCAAAATATATCAATCCAGCATGTAAGATTTGCGATCAAAGACAAGCAAAAGAGATCAAAAGTACCTACAAGATATGATAATTCAAAAGAAATAATCTATCTTAGTGATCAAGGAATCCAATAATTAAATTATTCAAAAGGTAAATGAACAACTTAATGAGAAAATAGAATCCATTTGTATTAACTTTGAATGAAAAGAAGAAACCTTACAACCTTGACACCTTGATGTTTGTACAGGTTCCTCAAGGGTCCCGAACAACTGTTTTCCTCATTTTGACAAGACTCCAACTCTCTGAATTAGCATGAAACTATGGTCATGAGTATGTAATCTTTCTCATGCCAATGATGCCAAATGTGGAGAGTATAATTTATTCAGCAATTCACCTCAAAACAACCAAGTTCTAAGTACTCTCTCCAAAGAAAGAACTATGTACTTTTTGAACCCTACTAAGTACTAAGTAGTTTCTACCCTAGAGACTGAAACATGGTCTCAATTTATAGCAAAAGGGAGGTAGTTTCAGTTCTAATAAGGAAGGGATAAAGCCCTCTCATAATGGGATTTTAGCTCCAAAAACCAAGGGATAGCTCCATTTATGAAGGGATAAAGGTTCATGAATGGAAGGGGTGAAGCTCGACCAGATAACGCTTCTAAAAGCCTCCAGCTGGGAGAATATTCGACCAGCTGGGGTTCTATAACTTACTTTTCTTTTTATTTTACCTTTTACGGGGGTCCACAGTTTTAATGAGCAGAACGTGCAGGATGTGCCACAGGTTTTAGAGCAATAAACCACGGTACCGCGGGTTTTAGAGCAATAAATCGCGATACTGCAGGAAATGACTAGGAAAAGTGCAAAGTTAGGCTTTTTAGGGTTTTAATGAGCTTTTCTCCAATTCCAAGACTTGATTTAGGAACTTTATGATTTTAGACCTCTGAGGGAGTAATAAATAGGTAATGATGAACCCATATAGACAACTAAATGTCATGGTGACAAATTTTAGTGTAACAGATTGCCCCCTAAAGTGCGAAGTCTGAAGAGTTATGAAGAGTGAAGTGCTTTATCATTCTAAGGATTGGGCTGCGGGCACACCGGTTGAAACCTGGAAAAACATTCAATGCAAGCATATATATATATATATATATCATCACTAAGGTAGGCATTCCCATACTTCGATCAAAACTAACTACATGTTCTGATACAAAAATGATTTTAGAATTACATGAATAGTAGACACAACATGGACACAACCATATGTCATGAGTAGTCTACTGTGTGATGAATAATAAAACTCCTCGCAGCCTCGATGGTGGAACTAGATCTAGGGTCTTGATTTCTGCTTCTCGAACTAGTACGATTCTATCAATGCGATTGATTGTGTCGAAGTCGAACATGGTAGAAACCACTTGATTACCAGTCAAAGACGTGAACTGTTAACAAGTGTGAGAGAAACCACCAATATTGAAAATGGCTCTCAAAGTATTCAGTACAATATATGAAATGTGAATTTGTGATCTGAAGTTGAACATTTCATAGAATCATTCGATCGAAGGTCAATGATGCGACCTGTCGTCGAAGACGAGAAACCTGCCATTAGGGCATGCAAATCCCAAGGTACTGATAGGATTCTAGATCAACTTTATAGATGATGAGTTTTCATCGATAGAAAGTGACCCGTCGTAGGAAAGCCCATGACACGAAACCATTAGATCAAGTTTTGAAGACATATTTTCAAGGACTGACTCAAGGATGGTCAACGTGAATGGAGACAAATGTTTGCAATGAATGGTTTATTAAACTGATTTCTTGAACACATAACGACACTGCAGATGGTTTGGTGACGATTGACCTAAAGCTAATACCCGAAAACCAGCTGAAGACTTTCATTGTGGTTTGATTAACTGTTTGGTGAAAGGATTTTCCCAACCCAGGTATGAATGTGACAAAAGTGTCGTGTTCAAGAGTGGTATACAACTTTTTGAAATGAAGTGTGACAATTGGATTCATTTTCTCTCTTTTCCCCCACCTTTTCTGGCAAGTACCTTTTTATTTTTGACAAGCGTGAGGAGGATTGTTAGACGAAAAAATCCCTCTTGCAGACAAGAGCGATCTCCCTAGTATCCTAAGGATATCTAGAAACAAACAAACAGATGTAGACCATTTCCTCTAGATTATTTTGCTTAAGAATTACTCATTAACTACGGATAGATACTCCTACCTAAAGTCCAATGCTTGCTCGGTCTTCAATCAAGTTGTTCCAGAAAGTATCGATCCAGCATATAAGATCTGCAATCAAAGACAGACAAACAAGATCAAAAGCATCTGCAAAATATAATAATTCGAAAGCAATAATCTATCTTAGTGATCAAGGAATCCAAGAATTAAATCATTCAAAAGATAGATGAAAAACTCAATGAGAAAATAGAATCCATTTGTATTAACTTTGAATATAAAAGAAGAAACCTTACAACCTTGACACCTTGATGTTTGTACAGGTTCTTCCGGGGTCCCGAACAATTGTTTTCCTTAGTTCGACAGGACTCCAACCCTCTTTATCAGCATAAGACTATGGCTATGAGTATGTAATCTTTCTCATGCCAATGATGTAGAATATTAAGAGTATATTTATTCAGCAATTCCCCTCAAAACTATCGAGTTCTACGTACTCTCTCCAAAGCAAGAAGCAAGCACTCTGAACTCTCTATGTGCTAAGTACTAAGTATCCTTGAGACTGGAACTTGGTCTCAATTTATAGCAGAAGAGAGCTAGTTTCAGCTCCAAAAAGGAAGGGATAAAGCCCTCTCATCATGGTATTTCAGCTCCAAAAACCAAGGGGTTACTCTATTTATGAAGGGATAAAGGTTCATGAATGGAAGGGGCGAAGCTCGACCAGATAGCGCTTCCAGAAGGCCTCAGCTGGGAGAATATTCGACTAGATGGGCTTCTAGAACTTACTTTTCTCTTTATTTTACCTTTTACAGGGGTCTGCAGTTTTAATGAGCTTTACATGTTGAGATTCAACAAGATGATGAGCTTAGTGAAAATGAGTCTCCTTCACTAAGTGGGCCCATAGGCTATTTTTAGGTGCAAGTCTATTTTTAGACTATGCCTATTTTTAGACATGGTGATCATATTTCAGAAGTTGCAGGATGCTATTTGTGGATGGCTGGTCAAGTTGGAAAAATAGATGAAATTATATTTTTAGAATATTGGGAGCAGTCTATTTATAGATCGTCGACCTAAAAATAGATGCATGTCAATTATTATTAGCCCTTAATAATAATCAGACAATAAACAACAACTTATTCTCTTGGAGCACTTAATTTCAGTGTACAGATTTGGAAAATCAGTGGGCTGAAGCAATTATGCAATTCCTAGGGTTGACTGGTGGTTCATGCATGGAGTACTCAGTTAGAACTGAAGTGGAAAAGTTATGACAGAGTTGGAAGAGTAGTTCATGGAGTTGTATTCAGTTTAACTTAGTCAAAGTGAGTTAGACTCAGTTGAGCTAGTTGTATCTAGTCTAATTGAATGATACACTAGTGAGAGTGGAGTGAATTAATTAGTTAATTAATTCACGAATAATAACTCATTAATCAACTGAACAATACAACAATTAACTACAGTGCATGTCAGTTCTAGTGGAGACTCAGTGGAGAGGGAGGTGAAAGGGTGATATGGACTATCTGTTGTGACTATAGTGATGCATTGATTGCATCACACACACATTGGAGTTGCTAATGAGGATTGCACGGTCAAGGAAAGGGTAATTTGAATTCATTCAGAGCTATTCTTTAACAGGGATTGTGCAGTGGAGGCATGCTATCAGGAGGGCAGAAATCAGTGCATGGATTTGTAGATTTCATCTTGTTAGTGTGTGACGATTGATTGTACTGAGAGCTTGATGTACTAAGATTTGTATGAGATAGTTACATGATCTCCATGATACATAATATATGATAGTTGGGTTTTTTAGCTTCAGGCTTTTTCGTTAAACAACTATGTTATGTGTGATTGTTTTTATTTTATGCTTCATGTGTTTGCAATTGATTTTCCGCAAAATATTAACAATGGAAGGATTCTGTATTTAGCAAGAAGTTAAATATTGTTAGATCAGGAGAATATGGATGTATGCATGCTTATTGTATATAATTTCTAGATGGTATCGGAGCAGTGTTAAATCTTGAAGATTGCAATTGTGAAGAATTGTTGAGTTTGTGCTGGTGGACAATTCGAATTTGCTGCAGAAAATTCTTGGTGCAGAAGTTGAGTATACATTGAAATGTCTTTCAATGGGTTGCGATTGGAGTATGCCCTTGATGGCAGCTCGAATTACATAGCCTGGAAGGATAGGATGGAGGTAGTGCTGGAGGATAATGGACTGAAGGAGTTCATCGATAGCGATGTTCCTAAGCCGAATTCTAGTGATGCTGCAGGACTTGACGCATGGAAAAAGAAGGTAGCAAAGATAAGAAGAATTATGTTGGAAGGTGTGAAGGACCATATTGTGTCCAGCCTTCATGGGAAAGCCACTCCATTTGCAAGGTGGAAAGCTTTGACAGATTTGTTCCAAAGCAGAAGCGACCAAAGGAAGTTGGCACTTAAAGACAAGCTCAAAAAAATAAAAAATGGAGAAGGGCGACAGTATTCCAAAATATCTCACGAAGTTTATCCACTGCAAGGATGAAATTGGAATTTTGGGGGTTACTGTTGATGATTAAGACTTTGTGAGCTTGGCTCTCCTTGGGCTTCCAAAGAGTTGGCATAGCTATGAAGACTCTGTCAATGGATGGGAGAAACTGCCAGGATGGGAGCGACTTTGGTCAGATCTTGTGCAGGAGGAGATAAGGCAAAGTATCAGGGATGGTTCTTCATTGAAGAATGAAGATGAAGAAAATTGCGCTTTGGATGCCAAAGCAAGGAAATGGAAGGGGAAGAAATTGCCTTCAAAATCCGAAGCTAAAGGCAAAAAGCAGGATTTGTCCAAAGTGAAGTGTTTTCACTGTCGCGAACATGGACATTTCACCACTAACTACCCACAGAAGAAGAAGAACAAGAAGGCCACTGGAGTTGCAGTTGGAGAGGGCTTAGCCTCGCAATTTGAACTTGATTTCTCTTTGATCACATGCTTGGTTTCAAGCGCAATGGGATCGGTGTGGTATCTTGATAGTGGTGTGTCTTTCCATATGACAGGAGACAATGAGTTGTTTAGTGATCTGTAGAAGAAGGACCTCCAAATGCATATAGATATGGGCGACGATGGTTGATACAATGCGACCGGCATTAGGACCATTACCTTTGAGAGGGAGTCCGGTAATCCATTCTTGCTTAAAGAATTTATGCATGTTCCAGGTCTGAAGAAGAACTTGGTCTCGGTCGCAATTTTGAAAGACAAAGGTTATGACGTTGTTTTCAGTGAGGGAAAAGCCTTCCTTCGACATAAAACAACAGGTCAAACCAAGAAGATAGGGGTTTGAGTTAAGAATATCTACAAGCTGGAGGTAGATGGTTGCATTGCAATGATGGGAAAAGCAAAAGAAGTGGTGAGCCGGGATGAGGGCGAATTATGGCACAGGATATTGGGCCATCTTCACCATGACGCTTTGAAAATTTTGCAGCATATTTCTACTGGACACCCCAAGGGTACTCTTGCGCAGTCAGATCAGTGCAAGGGATGTACTATGGGTAAGTTTTTGAAGACAACTTTTCATGAGAAGGAGAACCGTGCTTCGGTGATCCTTGAGAGAATTCACATAGACGTGTGTGGACCTTTCTTGGTTGCTTCAATAGAAAAACACAAGTATTATGTTATTTTTGTTGATGACTATTCTCGTATATGCTGGATCTTCTTCATGCAGAAGAAGAGTGAAACATTCTCAAAATTCTGTGAGTTTAAAGCATTGGTGGAGAAGGAGTCGGGGAAGCAAGTGAAGGCTCTACAGAGTGATAATGGTGGTGAATATATCTCGAGCGAATTCAAATACTTCTATAGCAAAGAAGGAATTCGAAGAGAAATCATAGCGCCTTATAACCCACAACAGAATGGGGTCGCGGAGAGGAAGAGCAGAACGATCGTGGGTGCTACACAAGATATGCTGCATGACTAGGGCCTACCAATGAACTTGTGGGCGGAAGCATGCAACACTGCAGTTTACGTGCAAAACCGTTGTCCTCATAGAGTACTTGGCATGAATACACTTAAATAAGCTTTTAATGGTAAGATGCCTGATATTTCTCATTTGAAGATTTTTGGCTCATCTGTTTACATTCATGTATAAAGGACGCCAGGAAGAAGCTGGAGCTGACAGCAGAAGTTGGGATATTTGTGGGATACACAGAAACACCCCATAATTATCGTGTGTATTTTTCAAATAGTCGAATGACTGTGGTGCGACGGGATATAAAATTCAATGAGGTGAAAGCCATGAAGTTGTCGCTTGAGAGGGAGCTACACTTGCATGCAGAGGAGGAACTACTTGTTCCGAAAGATGAGCCTCTAGATGTGGATCAGCCACAGGAAGAGATTTATGGATTGGAGGAGTCCACTTATGCATAAAAAAACATCAGAAAAGGCAGAAAGCGTACCACAGAAGCTGAGAGACTGAAGCTCGATGCGGCACAGAAGGTAGGAGTCCCTACATCACAGCGCAGACAGAGACAGTCACATGACCGTTATACTGGATACATGTCTCTTATGAGAAAGTGTATCATGACAGAGCCATCTTCTTTCGAAGAAGCAGTGCAGAAGCCCACATGGGTCGATGCCATGGTGGAGGAGTATGACTCCATTATCAGAAACAATGCTTGGGAGATTTTTCCAAGGCCGGTGGGTAAATCAGTTGTATGATCAAGATGGATCTACAAGGTAAAGCAAGTTGTTGACGGGAGCGTCGAGAAGTATAAGGCAAGATTTGTTGCCCGGGGCTTCTCACAGATCGAGGGGATTGACTATGAAGAAACCTTTGCACCTGTCGCACGGTATTCTTCCATACAGACCATCCTGTTGCACTAAAAACTATCACCTTGACATTCTGCTGACTATATGAGCTCATTGTCACTCATACTTACCTCCTCTGCAAGTCTTATAACCTCTACTCCTCATTTCAAGCCCTAAAAATAGGAGAAAAACCCTAAAAAACTCCAAAACCCTGGTTACGCAGGTAATGTGAAGCTTACCTACATTCTTGGCTGGGGTACGCAGGTAATGTGAAGCTTACCTGCATTCCAGAATGCAGTTTCTCTGTGTAATGCTTGCGTACCCCTGTCAAAGTCAAAAGGGTGAGAAAGTAAAGTGAAAACGCTGATTTTTGGTCAATTATAGAAGCTTCTGGATGA
Organism: Pinus albicaulis; assembly: GCA_034641835.2. Lineage (NCBI taxonomy): Eukaryota > Viridiplantae > Streptophyta > Pinopsida > Pinales > Pinaceae > Pinus > Pinus albicaulis. Next base: position 1,428,399,541 of record CM076578.1, read on the forward strand.
GATTTTTTGGTGGTGAGTACGCTCTTGTAAGGTTCATGCATCCCACACCTTAAGGAGCTAACCCCTTGATGTGAGGAGCCTATCCATTTGAAGGAGGATTCTATCCCTTCATAGGTGGAACCCTAACCTCCTCATCTACACTATAAAAAGAGGCATTGGGTAGCCTCAAAGGGAGTTCAAGCTTTAGTGTGTGATTGAGGTGAAGTGCTGTTGAGATTTAGACTCCTTTCTGCTAAGCTTTTGTGAGGAAAGATCACATACCTCTATGTGCTCCTGGAGGAAGAGTGCAAGGCTTATCAAAGTAGAGGAAACTCCTGCTTCGGATCCCGAGAAGGCCTGTTCAACATCAAGGCTAAGGTTGTAAGGTTCTTCTATTATTTAAAAGTTAATAAAATCAAGTTTGTTTTTCTCAATAAATTGTCGTTCGATTGTTTATTTCAATAAGCTGTCATTTGATCGTTTATTTCATAGATTCCTTGATCACTATGATAGGTATGTTTTATAATTATTTTTTATACAGGTGCTATTTAATATTTTCTTGTTTGTGATTGCAGGTCTTAAAAGACGACACTTTCAAGCGACGGAAGAACTATTGTTGCGACGGAAGAACCACTGATGCGACGGAAGCACTACGGTTGCAAATAAGCATTTGGATCTAAGGTAGGATTGACACCTTTATAGCATTTACTTGTAAAACGAATATATCTAGAGAAAGATAAACTTAGTTGTTTATTTGTTGCTAGATTATCTTCTGGCACTAGGGAGATTGATCTTGTCTGCAAGATTGATTTATCCGGTGAACAAATTGGTGACTCCACTGGGGAAAGAACTTGTTTTGATTTTCCTTTGTTTTGATTTGAGAAAATTCTTTTTTTTTTTTAATTTTTGATTGATTTGTATGGGCTTGGGTAACTTAGATTTACTTTGCTTTGAAAAGTTTTGAAGTCTTTTTTGTTTTTCTTGAACTTTTCTGGGGACCGCACATTGTTGCAGACCCTGTTAAAAGTCTTGAAAAACTTAGATTTCTTCTTTCAGTTTAGTTTAGATTTGATTTAGGATTCTTAGCATCTACCCAGATCTGTATTTTTCTGTCAAAAAGCCTTGTTTATGAGTTTCTTTCAGCAAATTTTTCATCTCATCAATCTCCATTAAGTTAATTGGGTGTTTTGAGTCTCTTTTTTGAGAAATTCTTTATTTGATTTCCTTTGGTTATTACTTGGAGGTTTGTCTCAGTCTTTTCACAATTTTGCATCTTTTTGCTTTTGTTTTTGCAAAATTGTGTATGAGTGTTAATCGCCTTTGAGTGTTTTTATTTTTGATCTTTGGAACTCTCACCCAATTTTCTTTGCTTGCACTTGATTGGTTCTTAGATTACATTAGAATCATCTTGTGTTTGAGAATTCTCTTGCATAGATCACATTTGCATAATTAGAATTCTCATTTTCAGAATATGAATGAAAAATGTGCATAGATTACATTTGCATACTTTTCAAGTGAATTGTGCATAGATTACAACTGCATAGTTTACATTTTGAAAAATCAATCATAAATTTAGATCAGTTTTCTTTGATTTGAATTTAGATGTTTTTATGCTTGTTTTAAAAACACAAAAATAAAAAATTGTTTTGGGATTGATTTGCATTAGTTTTTCTTGATGAAATTAGTGCATTAGAGAATTTGTTATATTTTCTCTTAGTGATCAATTTTTGCATTGTTGGAAGTGAATGGAAACTCTCTCCTTAATTTAGTTAGGATTCATCGAATTGAAAAGATTACATTATCATATTCGATTGCATTCAGTTTTGGGTCGGGTCATAACACCATTGGTTTCATATCCATTTACCCTTTGAGTAATAACAACCCAAATAACACAGCGCTTAATAAAATTCATCTAGTAATTTTTACATTTTTAGGGCTCTTTCCACCAATCTAGTTCAGGATTAGTGCTTTGGAATAGGTTGTAGTTAACTTTCCAAAGCAACTAAAACAAACAAGTAGATAAATCTTGCGGTAGGAAATAAATCCAATTGTAACTAGTACATTCTGGGAAGCTTCTCTTAAATGAGTTAATCACGAGATTATGTCCAAACCTTTGAGACAATCAATTCTATTTCATCGGGGAAGATAGAAGATCTGCGCGCATTACAAACGATAAACCTCAGATTAACCATTGTCGAGGAGCCTGGGGTCACTTGTTGGTAAACCTTGGATTGACCATGTCGAGGAGCCTTCAAGGGGATTGAGCTTTGTTACTCTGCCCTTGTGTGTAGAATCGGATCGTAGACTGTTCCCCCAGTTGTATTTTTTGCCGTTGGTAACCTTAGTGTCCATAAACTTAAGATTATTTCCTAAGGTGATGGTGAAGGAAATATCTCACTGTACCTGGAGGAGACTTCGACTATACTCACTTGGACTCTTTGGGGGGTTCTCTTCACTCGAGATGGTTTTGTGAAGAAACTTGTGCCAGTTTGTTTTATTAAGCAGGTTGTTGGGGTAACTTTTCCAACCACCATTTCTGCATTAAAATTCTACGATGTTGGATTTCATCACCAACTAGTCTTTTTAGTGCGGGAATATACTGTTTTTGTGTGGTTTGACTCATAGATTTGATAGCGCGTGTTAATTTGTTTGTTTTTACTTTTAGAGACCATAGGTGTGAATTGTGAATTGTTAAATTTAGTTTTAAATTGTTAATAAAATTCACCGAAGTTGAATATAATGGCAAATGTTCCGGAATTTACCAACCAAGGAACCCCTCTTAACGAGAATCCTAATACTTTTCCTTGCTTTGGAAATGTTGGTCCTCCTTATATGGCTACTTTATCATTACCTGGATTTACAATAGGTTTACCGATATGGTTATTTTCAACTTCGTTGGCCTCGAATACTCCAATTGTTCCACCTAAACTGGATAATCCACCTCAACAGAGTTCACCATCTCAATGTCACCAACCTTCTATTGACCCTTTACCTTCTTCGCCTAATATTTCTTCCTCTTCACTTGGTAAAAGCCTTGACGCTACTAACCAGGTGGCTAAGAAGAAGAAGAAAGGGAAGAAGAAGAAGAAGAAGGAGCAAGATAAGAAAGAAGTCAACCAACCAACCATGGCTGTAAATGTTAGTAGTGTTGAGGAAACCTCCAACATGCATCGTAAACCCAAATACCCTTGCAGGCTTTGTAAGGGTGACCACTTCCTTATCAATTTTCCCGGTATTCCAAAGGTCTTGGAAGTATGGTCAGAAAAATCTCATCAACTTTCCGTTGATCCATCAACCAGTGATAGTCAGGTTCTTGGGAAAAAGGGTAAAGTTAGGTTTCCTTGTAAGTTATGCAAAGGGAGTCATCAAACTCACATTTGTTCTCACATGGATGAAGCCTCAAAATTATTGGAAAACCTTACTGTTCCACAGCAAGAATTTCCAACTGGTCACCGTAAACTTTCTCCCAACCTACCGTCAACTGACGGAGTGATTGATTTAATTTCAAGTACAGCCGATCCCACTCTTCCATTGGAGAGTGAAACTCATATCACTCAGGTTGATGATCCATTAGTTGATCAAGTGGTCGATTCAATTTCACATTCGGTCGATCCCATTCTCCCTATAGAGAGTGAACTTCATACCGCTCAGGTTCTTCTTGTTACATCAAATTCTTCTACGCTAGGGGGCATTTCACCTGTTTCTATAGAACCCCCTCTAAGTACTGAGGTATTTTCCTTTGATTGGAATAGACTGACAGAACCTCGTCTTCCTTCCTCCATCCCCTTTCAAATCATTGTGAAGTTTGGTGGTAAGGACATACACCGCACACAGGTAGATGAAGGTGCTTCTGCTAGTATTTTATCCTCAATTGCTTGGAAAGCTTTGGGTTCCCCTCAGCTTGTGCCTATTACGCAGAATCTGAAAGCTTTTAACAGAACCATTAGTGAACCTTTAGGGATCCTTCCTAAGTTTTCTATTACTTTGGAAGATAAAAATATCTGTATTGATCTTATGGTAGTTCGAGGCCCCTTGGATTTCAATTTACTCCTTGGGCGAGACTATGTCTATGCAATGAAAGCTGTAGTATCGACACTCTTTCGCGTGATGTCTTTCCCTCACAATGGAAACATTGTGACTGTAGACTAGCTTTCGTTCCCTAGTCTTGTTTCGACTACCAATAATATGACACCCCTAAATGTTCTTGATTCTAAAGTGGTATCTACCTCACCACGGGTTAATTATGTGGCAACTAGTCCCATGTTTTCAATTACCGATGTAAGTGAGCCTCTCACTATTTGCTCGTCTTCCTCTGACTTAGATCTGGTAATTGACATGGAAAACTCTATGGGATTTGAACGTGATGTTCTTATCCATTTTGAGTCCCTTGACATGTGTTCCTTTAAGAGAATTATTCTTCCTTCTGATGAAGACCTCTTGGAAGCCATGATCAAGGTGTGTCCATTGACATGCGTTTCTTCCAGTTGGAAGCCATGATCATGTATTCGAGGATAGTTCCTTTTACTATGTCAACCTCGTTAAAAAATGAATCAGTGAGTCCGAGGATAGTTCCTTTTACTGTGTCAACCTCATTAAAAAATTAATCAGTGAGCCTGAGGATAGTTCCTTTTACTGTGTCAACGTCGTTAAAAAATGAATCAGTGGCCCGAGGATAGTTCCTTTTACTGTGTCAACCTTGTTAAAAAATGAATCAGTGAGTGTGAGGATAGTTCCTTTTACGGTGTCAACCTCATTAAAAAATGAATCAATTAGTCGAGAGCATAGTTCCTTTTCTTGTGTCAAGCTCGTTAAAAAAAATGAAACAAGCTTCCTAGAGGATAGTTCCTGTTACTGAGTCAACCTCGTTAAAAAATGAATCAGGTATGAGGACAATTCTTTTCCTGTGTCAACCTCATTAAAAAATGAATTAGTAGGTAGATTTTAGAGAGTAGATTGATAGATTAGAAATAAGTAGTTTCTGAGGATGGTTCTTGTTACTAAGTCAACCTCGTAAAAAAATGAATCAGGTATGAGGAAAGTTCCTTTTACTGTGTCAACCTCGTTAAAAAATGAAACACGTTGCCATGAGCATAGTTCTTTTCCTGTGTCAAGCTCGTTAAAAAATGAAACAAATCCTCCCCTAATTGAGTCGAGTCTTTGACTAGATCTCGTAAATGTTAAGTCATATTTGGGTTAGTTATTTCAGTTTTTGCATAATTTTCTTACAGTTTTAGGTTGGGTGTTTCATATGATCTTGTAAATGAACCTTCATTCCATCCAGCTATTAATTACCAGCAGTGTACTTAGTTGAATGAAATGAAGCTGGGGGGGCATGCGCTCTAGCAGTTACGCTTAGGGGGCATCAAGCACAGTTTTCTCTCTGTTTCAAGCTTGTGTAAAAATGAAACCACTTTGAAGCATAGTTTTTCTCTGTTTCAAGCTTTTATAAAAATGAAACCTATCTTGAGTCAATTTCGGTTATTTTCAAGACTCGTTAAACTCATGAAAATCCCGAGATTATTTTTCTATCTTTCATTCTCGTAAAACACATGAAAATGTCGAGTTATTTCCGTCTTTTCCTGCTCGTAAATTAAATTGAAGGTCGGCCACAAGAGTATATTTTTATCCCTTTTTCGAACTCGTTAAAACATACAAAAAAGTGAAAACTATAAGAGCATACTTTTATCAGCTTTTCAGACTCTTTCAAAACTTTATGAAAAAGCGAAACACTGGAGTCCTCTTTTAAGCCCTTTTTAGACTCTCTAAACATGAAATATTGCTGAGTACTTGATTATTCGAACTCGTTAAAGTAAACGAACAGTCGTCCCTTCAGTATAAGTTTACCCCTTTTCCGGACTGAAATGGACTATTTACGAAAAAGGTATACATTGACTAATTACGGTCAATAGAGTTCTCTCCCGCATTATTTTATCCTTTTTCGGGCTCGAGAGACTAAATTTACGAAAAAGTACACCCATGGATTTTTCTTAAGTTTTTTCTTCTGACTCCCTAAAATTGAAAAACACCGAGTTTCTCCTATACTGGACTCGTTAAAACTTAACAGTAAAGGACCTGTTCAATTTTTAAACAGGAACGAACCACTCCTTCTTAGGGTTCAAATATTAAACTAAGTTGGACTCATCCGAAGGATGAGCTTATAAACAAGCAAATGTTATCCTCCTCAAGCTTGTCAAAAATAAAGAGGTACTTGCCAGAAATGGTGGGGGAAAAGAGAGAAAAACGAACCTGTTTGTTGTATTTTGATTATTCGGAAAACCGTTAACCACTCTTGAACACGACACTTTTTGTTCACCTGGGTTGGGAAATCCTTTGCCTAACAGTTAATCAAACCATATTGAAAGTTTTCAGCCGATTTCTGGGTATTAGCTTTGGGTCAATTGTCACCAAGCCATCTGCAGTGTCGTTATGTGTTCAAGAGGACAGTTCAAATAAACCATTCATCTGCAAAATATCTGTCATCCATTTTGACCATCCCTGAGTCAGTCCTTGCCAATATATTTTCAAAACTTGATCTATGATTTCATGTTGTGGGCTTGCCTATGACGGATCACTTTCTATCGACGACAGCTCATTATCTAGGAATTTGATCCAGAAATCGTCAGTACCTTGAAATCTGCATGCCTCAATGGCAGGTTTCTCGCCTTCGACGACAGGTTGCATCATTGACCTTCGATCGAATGATTCCGTGACATGTTCGACTTCAACTCATTTATTCACATTTCATGGATTGTACTGAGTACTTTGAGAGCCATTGAAATTACTGGTGGTTTCTCTCACACTTGTTAACAGTTCACATTATTGACTGGTAATCAAGTGGTTTCTACCATGTTCGACTTCGACACATTCATTCACATGGATAGGATCGTACTAATTCGAGAAGTGTAAATCAAGACCCTGGATCTAGTTTCTACCATCTAGGCTACGAGGAATTTTGTTATTCATTTATACAGTGGACTATTCATAAACAGATCGTTGTGTCCATACTATGTCTACACATTTCTATACTATTGATGTATTGAAAATCATTCCTGTATCAGAACAATTTAAATTAGTTTTCTAGTTAGTTTTGATCTGAGTATGGGAATGCCTACCTCAGCGATGATATGTTTACATATATATGTTTTGCATTGAATGTTTTTACAAGTTCCGACTGGGATGTCCACAGGATGATCCTTGAAATGATAAAGTACTTCACTCTTCATATATGACAGACTTCATCTTCATCTATTCCAGACTTTGCACTTTAGGGGGCAATCTATTGCACTAAAAACTATCACCTTGACATTCTGCTGACTGTATGAGCTCATTGTCACTCATACTTACCTCCTCTGCAAGTCTTACAACCTCTACTCCTCATTTCAAGCCCTAAAAACTGGAGAAAAACCCTAAAAAACTCCAAAACCCTGGGTACGCAGGTAATGTGAAGCTTACCTGCGTTCCTGGCTGGGGTACGTAGGTAATGTGAAGATTACTTGCGTTGCAGAACCTAGTTTCTCTGTGTAATGCCTGCGCACGCCTGTCAAAGTCAAAAGGGTGAGAAAGTAAAGTGAAAAAGCTGATTTTTGGTCAATTCTAGAAGCTTCTGGATGAGATTTTTTTGGGGTGAGTACACTTTTGTAAGGTTCATGCATCTCACACATTAAGGAGCTAACCCCTTGATGTAAGGAGCCTATCCCTTTGAAGGAGGATTCTATCCCTTCATAGGTGGAACCCTAACCTCCTCATCTACACTATAAAAAGAGGCATTGGGTAGCCTCAAAGGGAGTTCAAGCTTTAGTGTGTGATTGAGGTTGAAGCAATGCTGAGATTTAGACCTCTTTCTCGGCTAAACTTTTGTGAGGAAGGACTACACTTATGCTCCCTAGAGGGAGAGTGCAAGGCTTATCAAAGTAGAGGAAACTCTTGCTTCAGACCTCGGGAAGGCCTGTTCAACATCAAGGCTAAGGTCGTAAGGTTCTTCTATTATTTCAAAGTTAATACAATCAAGTTTGTTTTTCTCAATAAATTGTCGTTCGATTGTTTATTTCAATAAGCTGTCGTTTGATCATTTATTTCATAGATTTCTTGATCAATATGATAGGTATGTTTTATAATTATTTGTTATACAGGTGCTATTTAATATTTTCTTGTTTGTGATTGCAGGTCTTTAAAGACGAAACTTTCAAGTGACGGAAGAATTATTGTTGCAAACAAGCGTTTGGATCTAAGGTAGGATCGACATATTTATAGCATTTACTTGTAAAAAAAATATATTTAGAGAAAGATAAACTTAGTTGTTCATTTGTTGCTAGATTGTCTTATGACACTAGGGAGATCGATCTTGTCCGCAATATCGATTTATCCGGCCAACACATCCTTGATCTCTCAGCGCAGATGGGTTGGCACATTCATCAGATGGATGTGAAGACTGCGTTCCTTAATGGGATAATTGGGGAAGAGGTGTACATTGAGCGGCTTGAAGGACTTGAGATCTACAACAATGATTCACATGTGTGCAGGCTCAAAAGAGCTATGTATGGGCTGAAGCAAGCACCTTGTGTTTGGTACACACAGATCGACAACTATTTCACCGGACTTGGCTTCACCAAGAGTGAGGCGGATGCAAACCAGTACCAAACTGTGGTGGAGGGTAAGCTTTTAATCATTGTTCTTTATGTTGATGATTTAATACTAACGGGTGATGAGCAATTGATACACTCATGCAAGGCAGATCTTGCAAAGGAGTTCGAGATGAAGGATTTGGGCCTCCTTCATTATTTCCTTGGATTGGAAATATGATAGCAGAAAGGTGAACTGTTTGTGTCTTAAGGAAAGTATGCCTGGGAGATACTGGAGAAGTTTCACATGCAAGGCTGCAAGCCCATCGACACTCCTCTTCCAGGAAATTGGAGGAAAGAGGATGCTACATCGGTAGAGGTAGTGGATGCCACTGTTTATCGAAAGTTGGTGGGTTCGCTCATGTATTTAGTTAATACAATACCAGACATATGCTATGCGGTGAACCAGCTTTCACAAGCGATGGTTAAGCCTACCAAGATCTTTTGGAAGGTAGGCAAGCATGTCCTGAGATATCTTAGGGGAACATCTGAGTATGGCTTATGGTACAGACAGATGGATGAGGTGAAGTTGCATGGCTTCACGGATGCAGATTGGGCAAGCAGCCCAACAGACAGAAAGAGCACATCAGGAGGGATTTTCAGTATCGGATCTACAACAGTTTCTTGGTACAGTAGGAAACAAAGATCCGTGGCACTCAGTTCAACGGAAGTAGAATACATGGTAGCAAGCCAAGCTGCATGTGAGGCTATATGGATGAGGAAGATCCTGGTCGGTTTGTTCGGTTCACATTCAAATCCTACAGTGATACATTGTGATAATCAGAGTTGCATTAAACTCTTGATTAATCCAGTGTTTCATGATAGATCTAAACATATTGATATCCGGTATCATCATATCAGAGATTGTGTGCAGCGGAAGATCATGTTGCTTCAGCACATTCCTACTGAAGATCATGATGCAGATATTCTAACGAAGGCGCTCACCGAGAGAAAATTCGAATACCATAGAGGCGGGATCGGGGTGAAGGATAATCCCTATCTTGTTGAGAGGGAGTGTTGAAATTCAACAAGATGATGAGCTTAGTGAAATGAGTCGCCTTCACTAAGTGGGCCCGCAGGATATTTTTAGGTGCAAGTCTATTTTTAGACATGGTGATCATATTTCAGAAGTTGCAGGATGATATTTGTGGATGGTTTGTCAAGTTGGAAAAATAGATGAAATTGTATTTTTATAATATTGGGCGAAGTCTATTTATAGATCGTCGATCTAAAAATAAATGCATGTCGATTATTATTAGCCCTTAATAATAATCAGACAATAAACAAAAACTTATTCTCTTGGAGCACTTAATTTCAGTGTACAGATTTGGAAAATTAGTGGGCTGAAGGAATTACGCAATTCCTAGGGTTAACTGGTGGTTCATGCATGGAGGACTCAGTTAGGACTGAAGTGGCAAAGTTATGACAAAGTTGGAAGAGTAGTTCATGGAGTTGTATTCAGTTTAACTCAGTGAAAGTGAGTTAGACTCCGTTGAGCTAGTTGTATCTAGTCTAACTGAATGATACACTAGTGAGAGTGGAGTGAATTAATTCCCAAATAATAACTCATTAATCAACTGAACAATAAAACAGTTAACTACAGTGCATGTTAGTTCCAGTGGAGACTCAGTGGAGAGGTAGGTGAAAGGGTGAGATGGACTATCTGTTGTGACTATAGTGATGCATTGATTGCATCACACACACATTGGAGTTGCCAATGAGGATTGCGCAGTCAAGGCAAGGGTAATTCGAATTCATTCAGAGCTATTCTTCAACAGGGATTGTGCAGTGGAGGCAAGCTATCAGGAGGGTAGAAATCAGTGCATGGATTTGCAGATTTCATCTTGTTAGTGTGTGACGATTGATTGTACTGAGGGCTTGATGTACTAAGCTTTGTATGAGATAGTTACATTATCTCCATGATACATAATATATGATAGTTGGGGTTTTCAGATTCAGGATTTCCCATTAAACAACTATGTTATGTGCTATTGTTTTTATTTTATGCTTCATGTGTTTGCAATTGATTTTCCGCAAGAAGTTAAATATTGTTAGATCAGGAGAATTTGGATGTATACATGCTTATTTTATATAATTTCTACATTACGTGCGGGATGTACCGCAATTTTTATAGCAATAAACCGCAGTACCGTAGGGAATGACTAGGAAAAGTGCAGGAGTAGGCTTTTTAGGATTTTTAAGAGCTTCTTCCAGTTCCAAGACTTGATTTGGGGAACTTTATGTTTTTAGACTTCTAAGGAAGCAATAAATAGGTAATGATGAACCTATATAGACACTCAATGTCATGGTGACAAATTTCAGTGTAATAAGGATAACATTTGCTTGTTATTTAAGCTCATCCTTCGGATGAGTCCAACTTAGTATTAAAATCAAACCATAAGAAGGAGTGGTTTGTTCCTGTTTATAATTGATAGGTCCTTTACTGTTAATTTTTAATGAGTCCGGTTATAGGTGAAACTCGGTGTTTTTCTGTTTTAGGGAGTCAGAAGAAACACTTAAGAAAACTCTATGGGTGTACTTTTTCGTAAATTTAGTCTCTTAAGCCCGAAAAATGATAAAATAATGCAGGAGAGAACTCTATTGACCATGATTAGTCAACGTATACCTTTTTCGTAAACAGTCCATTTCAGTCCGGAAAAAGGGTAAACTTATACTGAAGGGACGACTGTTCATTTCCTTTAACGAGTTCGAATAGTCAAGTACTCAAAAATCTTTTCATGTTTAGAGAGTCTGAAAAGGGCTTAAAATAGAACTCCAGGGTTTCGCTTTTTCGTAATTTTCAAGAGCTCGAAAAAGTGATAAAGTATACTCATCATCAAAATAATACTTTTCACCTGACAAACCTGTTTTCTGCACATAAACTCAAAAAATTAAACATATATGTTTCCAATAAGTAAAAACTTTTGAAAAACAACTTTTTAAAGTGGAAAAAAAAAATATTTTATTCATTCAAAAAATCTTATAAAAAGTAGTTCAACAAAGTCATTTTCACCTTTTATATTTAGAGTTGAAAGTTGAGAGTTCTAGGCAAAAAAACATTCCAAAGGTGATAACGGGAGAACTGACCGCTCAAATCGAAAATCGTCGAATCTAGGTAATTCACAACACTCTTCTGTTCATTTTCATCCATTTGCATTCTCTTTTTTGGTTTTTAAAATCTTTTCTTTCTTTTTTTTTTTTTTTTTTTTTTTTTTTTTAATGGGGGGAAGAGGTGGGGGAAGGGGGGCGGGGTAGAGGGGAATGGTTCAAAATTTGGCTCACAGGGGTCCGTGGGTCAGTGATTGGTTACCTGCGGACCCCGATAGTTTTCCTAAAGGAAAATTATCGAGCTACCACAGTTTTTAGGAAAGGTGCGTGCGGGAGTCCGCATTGTCCCTATACAAAAACTACGGAGGCGCCGTGAGAAAATGAAATTTGATAAATTCTCTAAAAAATGGCTAAAATTTTTCACTCTAAAAGCTTCTAACCTTTAAATGCGTCCATTTTCAGGGAATTGCACAATGTTGGAGTGGCGAGAACGCGAGCACGAAGAGGTATATGATGCGGCTATGAACAATTCGAACACAATGCGTGTTTTGAGAAATTGTGGGTTATACAAATTATGGGCCATTCAGGGCATGAGGGCATAGGTAGAGCTAATGACCTGGCTGGTGAATAAATGGGGCGTTCAAGAACAATGTTTTATAATCGGAGATCACAAGTTAGAAATTGAGTTTGAAGACATTTACTTCCTCACTGGCTTATCAAAAAGAGGTGAACATATCTCTTTGTTTGGAGCTAGGCAAGGTGGCCTGCCTATCGCTAGCTATAAACAAGAGTTATGCAATGAAGAAGCTGATCCCAAAGACAACCGTATAGACATAAAAACTATCATACGTCTTGATCTGAAAGTCATTGCATTCACCATGACCAGATTATGTGGGAGCGCAGCTCCATATGTGGCTACCAAGTCACAAATGCAGACAACTGTCAAATGCTATAGAGGTACAATATTCAATTGGTGTGAAGGGGTGTTGACCAATATGAAGGGTCAACTGACCAGAGTGAAGAACTCAAAGTTGAAAAAATCTGGGTATGGTGCTATCTTAGTATCTTTTGCTTTGTAGAGGATTCCGTCCTCACCACTCAACTGATCTCTGTTGACCATGGTGAACCTAGAGAGCCTCGTATGGTACGATGGGTAGCACTGATGGCTCGCCATGGTGGCGACGACTGTGTGGTAGTCTGATTCACTCCAGAATATTTTCATTGGTTACAAAACCAAATCTTTGCTATTGAGGATTTCCCGTATGCAGGCATAGAATTTCGAGAAGACCCTGAGATGTCCTTACCTCCAGGGACACAATGGGATGAATCAGGTAAATGAATTGTTTTGATGTGTTTTAACTCTAGTTTTTTTTTTTTTTTTCAATCGTCCAATACTGATAACAAAAATTTCAAATGCATATGTTGGTCCATGAAGACCAGCCACTCTCCATCGCTTCGAAAGGAAGCCAACAGAACCTGTTGCACAACCACAAAACTAGGCAGCAGAGATTATTACTGACTTAGAGCACAACCTGGAAAGGTTGACTAGAGACATCCCAGAGACAACTAGGGATGATATTCCTCTTCGTTTCCAGAGGCACGTCGCTGGTGTTCCTGACCAGTTTAGGAGATATCTGCGTAGAGTGGCGCGGGCGATAATTTATTATCATGATCATCACCACAGATAGTGGATGATCATCGCATACTATTGTATTTTTGTTTTTCATTTCACTATCTTTCAGATCATAAGGTGTTTTAAACCTATGGTCACAGACGGTGTAATATTTTTTGAAACACAAACTTTATCTATGATATGACTACTTTCACTGGCTATCATGTTCAACACATATCGAATGTTGTTTCAATTTACTATTTTAATGTTGCAAATGTCTATTTATAACATTATTAGCTAGTGCATCAGCCAATGTATTTAAAATTCTTGGAATGTATTGATATTCGATGTAATCAAATTGCCTTTCCAAGAGACGGACCTTCAAAAATAATTTCAGTAACACTGGATTTTTAATTGAGTATACTCTGTTTAAATGCAATACAATGAGTTCTGAATCTAGTTTAACAATCAAACACCGAATGCCAAATGAAATGGCATCAGATAATAACACAATCACTCTGCTATATTCTGCAACATTATTCGTTGTTTGACCAAGGCTTACCCCATGCATAGAAACTAACTCATCAGTGGGTGAATAGATAACCCAGGCTGCAGAAGAGATATTCTGTGTACTATGATAAGCACCATCAGTAAAACCAATCTACACTTGAAGGGACGTCAACATCTGCAATATCAAGAGTAATCAAGATAAGCAAGGATAGTAGTAAACGCAAACTTAAACTATACACACTCATCTAATCTAAAACAACTAACTTAGAAAAATAACTAATGTATAGGTGAGATCTTCACACAAAAAATCAAGCATAATATCTTTTCAGATAAAGTCCATTTATGGGTTTATCTAAATAGACCTCGTCATAATTAGTCAATTCATAAGCCCATTTTGCAAGCACTCGCTTGAAAATATAAGGACCATGCCACATTGGTTCGAATTTCCCGGCTCCTATTTTATCGTTAGCTTGATCATATACCAATACTAGGTCACCTTCTGAAAAAACACGAGGTGTAACACTTTGGTCGTACTGAGCTTTAACGCATTTTTTATGAGCTTTGGCTGCTAATGCAACGGTGCGCTAAGTCTCATCTAATTGTGCTAAGTACAAAAATCATTTTTCCTCTTCAGAAGTAGTTGGTAGTGACTCTATGGCTAATTGGAGTGACGATATTTCGCATTCAATCGGTAACAGCTTCTAAACCGTAAACCAGTGGAAAAGGAGTGAACCCTGTTGTGGTTTTTGCTGAGGTTTGGTATGCCCAAAGTGCTGAGAAAATCATAGTATCCCAATTCAATTTATGAATTCCAGTTATCCTTTTAATCACGGTGGTTAAAAATTTATTAACAGCTTCAACCTAACCATTAGCCTCATGGTGTAGGTCGAGTTTCTCGGAAAGTTCGGTCATCATGATATTTCGAAAATGACTCCCATGGTCAGTAATGATAGCCTGGGGTACACCAAATTGAGCAATCACATGATTGAATACAAATGTAGCTGCAGTTTTTTCATCTATCGCAAATGTAGGCATCACCTCGGCCCATTTGGTAACATAATCTACTGCGAGAATAATAAACGCATGCCCCCCCGATCGAGTGAGGGTTACATGTAATGAAATCAATGCCCCATTTTGCAAAAGGGCCGATAGCAATTATGGGGTGAAGAGGAGCTGGTGGTTCACGCATTTTCCGACCAAATATCTGACATTTGTGGCATTTTCGGACCACAAGAATGCAATCTTTGAATAATGACAGCCAAAAATAACTAGCGCGCAATATCTTTTGGGTTGTGGCATACTCAGACATATGACCGCCACACGTTCCAGAATGGCAGTCATTCAAAACTCTTTTAGCCTCTTCATGAGTTAAACATCGTTGAAATATAGAATCCGCACCACGACGATAAAGCGTGTCTCCAACAATATTGTATTGCTGAGATTGGTAACGGATCTTTCGTCGATGTGAACGCGAAATTTCAGGCTGAAAAGTTTGGGTTTGGAGATAAATGATGATATCTCCAGACCATGGGTCTAACATACTGATAAAAAACAAAGATTCATCAGCGATTAGATGCTCTACCACAGATTCTGTCTTAGTATTTGGGAAGTCACACATAAGTTCGACGAACACCAGTGATTTCTTTGATTTGGATTTTTCAAATTCTAAATCAAACTCCTGAAGGATAACTATCCATTTAGAGTATTTTCCCCCAAACAATTGTTTAGTCAGAATATACATTATTGGGTTGCAATTAGAAATCACAGTTGTTTTTCGTAACAAAATGTAATGACGAAATCATTGGATAGCTTGAACTGCTGCCAAGGCCAATTTCTCTACATGTGAATATTTAATCTCTGTTGGATTGATATTTCGAGTGAGATAGTAAATCAATTGCTCATTGTGGAATTCATCCTCCTGAACTAATACCATTCCAATGGTGGAATCAGAGGCTGCTAAGTATAAAAATAATCCTGACTGTAATTTGGTGGATGCAATAACGGTGCATGGGTCAACACGTGTTTTAAAGCATCAAAAGATCAATCAACGATCTCATCCCAAATAAAAGGAACATTATGTTTCAATAACCTGGTAAAACCTTTGGTTAACTCAACATAGTTCTAGATAAATCTACACAGAAAGGTTGCTTTCCCTTGAAAAATTTGGAGTTGGCGAAGTGTGGAAGGAGGAGGTAAATTGATAATAGCCTCAACCTTCAAAGGGTCGACACGAATGCCTTCTTTCGAAACAAAAAATCTCAATAATCTACCAGATTTCACACAAAAAACACATTTGTGTGGATTCAAGCGAATCTTATAATGCCTACATCTCATAAAAATCGCTCGTAAATGAGTAGGACGATCTTCCCTGTGTAATGAATGAGCAGGTAAATCATCAAGATAAGGCTACACAATGTGTTTAATGTCATGAAAGGCATAAGACATTTCCCTTTGAAAAGTTTCCCCAATATTCTTCAATACGAAAGGTAGTTTACAGTAAGCAAATGTTCCCCAAGGACAAATGAATGTCGTTTTTGGTTGATCAGTAGGGAGTATGTTTATTTGATTGTATCTGGAAAATCCATCCATACATGAATACATTTCATTTCTGGCACAATCGTCAATGATTTGGTCGATATAAGGAGTTGGATAATTGTCCTTAGGACAAGCTTTGTTAATATCCCTATAGTCAACACATAGTCTTATGGTTCCTTGTATTTTAGTAACAGGAACGATATTAGATACCCAATCCGTTAACGGGATAGGATAAATAAAGCCTACTCTCAGTAATTTCTCAACTTCGGCTTTGATAGCAGCAACTTTTCGTGTATGTATCGGGCGTAATTTTTGCCTAATACGTTTAGCATCCGTGTAAGTTTTGATTTCATGAATGACAATTTTGGGATCAATTCCTGGCATTTCTTCATAAGACCAGGAAAATATGTCACAGAATTATTGAAATAGGGCTTTCTATGTAGCAATTTCATCTAACGTACAAGAAGCACCTATATGATTATTTTCAATAATTCTTGGTTTAACTGATATGTCAATGGGAACCATCAAAGAAATATTTCCCAAATTAACTTCAAAATCAGAATTTGTGATCAATATCGGACTCTGGGGTTCCTTAACATAGTCAATTGTAAAAATAGATGAAAAATTATTTTCGAATCTATCAAGCTCAGGTAAAAATGATGACCTATGATGGGGATCATCCCATGGTAAATCATCTATGGACAAGAATTCTCGAATGCTCTCATCAGTATAAAACACTTCTTTAAAAGGATCGAGAATTGATGTTATAGCTGAGTTCGATGGTGAAAACGATTCTTCATTGATCACATTCATTGGATCAAAGTCAGTTGATGGTGGATTGGAAAATGATTGTACTACTTGATATGCTATCTCAAAGGACTCAGGCATCGCGCCATTGAATGAATCCAGTTTTGACTCTAAAGGCACTACCCAAGGATCATCAAATGGAATAGTGCTTGATGTAATCATATTGAAATTAGCAATAGTACGCGGTACATTAGGTGGAGGCAGATAAAAAGTTCCCATTAAAGCACAATATTTGATTAAACCTACTCCAACATCCTCATAAGGGATAGTCGATTTTTCAACGTGCTGAATACTTCGTAGAAGCTGGGTCAGATGAATAATATGAGAGCTGATCGATTTTCACAATCTTTCCTTGATGAGGAAGCATGATTAATCGAAATATGGATGACACGACAACATTCATAGGATAAGACCAACTTCGACCCAGAAGAAGGTTGTAATCTAGAGAGGCATCAACTACTTCCACATCTAAATTAACGGTTTTACCTTCGACCTCTATAGGTATATCTTGAAAAATTCTGAATGGATGGAATACTCTTCCATCAAAAGCTTTGAGGATTTTCGGGGATTGGTTAAGTGTCGAAGAACCAAGTTGTTTCCAATAGTTTAACGACATTATACACGTAGACGCTCCTTAATCAATAACAATACGAAAGCAACGTTTGTTTTTTGCTAGTATTGGAATCTGAAAAGCCATTTGATGAGGGAGCCATGGTGTAAAATTTTCTAAATCGAAGACCATAAGGTTCGAATCCTAAAGATCTATAGCTCTAATTGTTGATAAGAGTAATTTCCTTTGTGCTGGGCATGATTGCAGCACTTCTAAGGCCGACATTGCTGAAGGAGATATTGCTAAATCTTCGACAATGTTGTAGTTCTGAGCAGCTCTTGCATGTGGATTGAAAGCTGATTTATGAAGTACACCTTTAGCAGGCGGTTTAATTACTAGATCAGGATTAGGTTTCTCGATATGAAGTAGATAAAAAACCGAAGGAGATGTAGCTGGTGCTGAATTAGAATTTTCTACTTCTTTACCAGTAACAGGATTTTTACTTCCATAGTCTTGTGATCGAGTCGCAACCATTACTTGAGACATCATCAAAATATCTGTTGATGATTAGAAGAAGATCCAATGATTTTTATATCTTGAACAGGAAAAGGATCCTTCAAGGCAGTGGGGGTGGATGAACCTTTGACGAACTTAGATACCTTAGACCTATGCGGACATTCCTTGGTGAAATGATCCTCGTCACAGATAAGACAAGGATAAAGAGGTTTTCGTTTGTTGTCAGTTGGTTCATTTTTCTCAGTTTTTTCCTTAAGAGATGAAATCTATTTACTTTTATTCTTCCCTTTCTTCTTATTGCCAGATTTTGACTTAATAGTAGATGAATCTACAATGTGAATATTGGCGGAAGTTTCCAGGGAAGAATCTCCTTTTAGTGAATCAGGTAAAGTTATTATGGGAGAAGTAACCTTTGAAGATTTATTCTCACTCTTAGTCGTACTAACTGAACCGATTACACCATCAACGGCATGAGACCTTGAAGGAGTTGCTTTTATTTGACTAGGACGTGGTAAATCAGGAATTTTCTCATACAAAGTACCTGACTGGGCATATACCAAGTCAAGATATTGACCTTAAGCGATGACTTGTTCTTTCGTAACAACTCCTCCTTTAGCTACATCTTCAATGATTTTTGGTAGTAATGATTTTATAAACCATTCTGCCAATATCTGATTGGGATAAAAACTTTCACCAAACATCTTCTATGTCTCCATTCATGTATATGATTTGATATGTACGTAGACGTAGATTGTTTTAGTGAAGTTAACAATTCCGTGTTGTTGTCGTATCTGACTGACAACTGAAAATGAGTTAAGAAAGAAGTTACTAGAGCATTGAAATTGTTAAATGAGCCTCGTGACAGTTCAATGTACCATTTGGAAGCTAATCCTATTAACGTTCTCTGAAAAATTATAAGTCGAATGGAATCGTCAATCAATGAGTTGGATGCACACCAGAGATGGTAAGTCATGACATGGTTAGAAGGATCCTCTCCATATTTTCCTTCAAACTTCGAGATATCACTGGGCAACTTATTTGGCATTGGCGGCCAATATAGATGATAATATATGGGATCATTCGTAAGGTGTAACAAATCAGGTAAATCCAAAGTTGCTATGAATGGAAATCAACGGTTAGGGTCTTGTTGATAACCTTGTGAAACTAAACCAGTTCCAGGAGGAGGATATCCAGGATATCCTGGATTAGCCTATGCATTTGGAATCAGAATGCCCCTTGGATAACCAGAAATAACTGGACCATACTAGGGTTGAAAAGGTGTTTGATATGTATACCCAGGATACGACTGTTGCTGGTAAACTGGATTTTGTGGAACATATCCATATTGATACTGCCCTTGATACGGTTGATAAGTAAACTGAGGTTGACTTGTTATAAATGTACTTGTACCTGATTGTCCTGCAGGCATCTAAACAGTAGTCTCAATTGTAGGTCCATACTGCGGAGCAGAAACTTGAGGAATTTGTACCGATATTTGCGGGGTAGAAGTAATAGGAGCTATAGACACTATAGGAATAGGTGTGTTAGGTTGAACAGAAGTTGGAGTAGTGATTTGAGGCAGAGTTCTAGGTGTACTCGGACCAAGCTGCTGAACAAGACCAGATGCAGGTATTTGAATTGTAGGCTGAACTGGTTGTTAGGTTTGGTTATAACCAACCTGTTGTCCAACTTGATAATAAGGTACTTGCACATTTGGCTGTAAATTCTCTTGGAATTGGGATGGATCCCACACCATATTTACTCCGGGATATGAGGGTCCCATTAAAGGTTGTACATAAGAAGGACCATAACTAGGTTGAACATATAGCTGATAATTAGCTGGATAGTTTCTACCTCCTTGTAACATTTGTTGTTCCGGGTAGAACTATTGTCCTAAAGGAGGTTGCAAACCTTCAGCTGGGTACTGCCCTTAAAGTTGATATTGACCTTGAGGCATGTACTGACCTTGAGGCATATATTGCCCCTGGGGTTGATATTGACCTTGAGGTATGTACTATCCCTGGGGTTGATATTGACCTTGAGGTATGTACTGTCCTTAGGGTTTCCCCCAAGCGGTATTTGACTACTTTGAGGTTGCCCCCTAGGTGGTAAATTACTACCTTGCGGTCCGAGGTTTGGAATATTTCCAGACATCATATAAACTTGCTCATTGTTCAAAGTTCTGGTATTTGATTCATTTGGGCCAGATGATGATATTTGTTTGTTGGGAAAAGGATATGCTCCTGAGAAAGTACCAGAGAGCGACTAATATCTGCAGGAAAAGATGGATCACCATACAAAAATGTTTCTGGAAATTCAATAAACATAGATGACTCACTAGACATGTTTAATGGAGGTTTATAACCTATTGGTGTAGGGTAATAAGGAATTTGGGGTGGCGAATAATTCAAACCAACGTTTTGTAGAAAGTCTGTCAGTGAAGAATACCAAGCGTCTTGTCTAAAAGGACTGTAAAAAATTGATTCACGTTCTCTAAGTTCTAAAGTTTCCTGAGTTGAAGGAAGAACAACTTCTTCCTCTGTGTCAGTAACTTCTTCAATACTAATGAGACCAGGAGGAAGATCTTCTATAATCCAATCCCTCACTCTGGGTGAATCAGGACAACTAGGAGTTGGAGTAACGAACTCTAAAGTAGGTTCAGACGTAGCAGACTCAGTTTCTGGCTCAAAAATTTTAGGTTCAGAAGGTGATGATTCACTTGTTGTAGAGGCAAGTTCAACTAGTTCGGAAATAGAAAGTTTTTGAGGAGTAACCTCTACTTTTTGCGGTTGATCTACTTCGGAATCAGGATGAATAATAATGGATGTTTCTTCCTATTTAGTTGATCCAGTTCCTGATGTTTTCCCTTTTTCAGTTTTAATTATTTCTAATTGGCTCGGTGTATATTTAGGGGGTTTCCCCCGCATTCTATGTGATTGTCTCGGTAATTCAGCCACGATTAAAACCTTTAACACACACAATGAAGCAAAATTTCAATAAAAACCCTAAAGTCGCTAAGGAAACAATAAAATGAACCACATGCCTATAAAAATCTAAGAGATCAATCCACACACAAACAATAGATTCCCGCACTAAAAACACTAGTTGGTGATGAAATCCAACATTGTAGAATTTTAATGCAGAAATGGCGGTTGGAACAGTTACCCCGAAAACCTGCTTAATGAAACAGACTGGTGCAATTTTCTCCACTTAAACCATCTTGAGTGAATATAACCCTCCAGAGAGTCCAAGTGAGTCTAGCCGACGTCTGCTCCAGGTATAGTGGGACATTCCCTCCACCGTCACCTTGGGAAAGAATCCTAAAGTTTATGGCTGCTAAGGTCACCAACAGGAACACATATACCTAGGGGAATAGTCTATGATCTGATATACACGCAAGGGCAGAGTAACAAGCTCAATTCCCTTGAAGGCTCCTTGACATAATCCAAGGTTTACTGACAAGTGACCCTAGGCTCCTCGACAATGGTCTATCTGAGGTTTATCGTTTTTAATGTGTGCACATATTCTTTCGTTCCCAATGAGATAGGTATGATTACCTCACTGGTTCAAATATGATCTCGTGCTTGACTCCTTTAAGAGGATCTTCCCAGAGCATACATGCTACAATTGGATTTTCCTACCACAAGATCGACTACTTGTTTGTTTTTACTGCCTTGAAAAGTTAACTAAAACCTATTCTAAGACACTAGCCTAAGCTATGTTGGTGGAAAAGAGCCCTAGAAAATATAAAATTTCTAGTTTTATTTTATTTAAGCATTACTTTTAGTTGGCTATTTCTTAGGACAAAAGGTACGGAAATGAAACTTTGATGATGTTTAATGACCCGACTCAAAATATGCTACAATGCATCTATATGATAAACCACTCATTTCTTTTCAATGAAATCTATCTATAGGAAAGAGTTGAGATATTTTAATAATTTTCAAAACATCAATTATTTCTTTCCTACATAAGAAACTTTGAAAAGAAGACAATTCAGAGAACTCACTTCATAGAAAAAATATCTTTTGCTCAAAATGAAATTTCCTATATCATTTAGATCAGAAACAAGAATCAAACTTCTTCCAAAAGAAAGCTAAAAGTCTTAAAATTATAAAATTCAAAACTAAAAGAAAACTAATCTTGAACTCTATCTAAAAGTTGGAGGATGTTTAAGCTCAGTTTGTAATCTAACCGAGAATTTTATGCTTATTCTAGCAAGAAACTAAAGCATCCAATAATGGTTTTAAAATGAAATTCAGACCTTATCAATCTATAAGGTTTTCTAAGTTTGCAAACAAAAATAAAATCAAATTTTCATAAGAGTAGTAATTGCATCAAGTTCAATGGCTCAACAGAAAATCGATGACATACCAAGTAGCTGAGGTATATAAAAGTTTATGATTCAAAGCAATAGGAGGACAAGGAAAGAATTTACTCATAAAATGCAAACGAGCTAAAAAGATCACTTCAAACACAGAAATTGCTGAAAGAAACCTTCACAAAGATCTTTGACAGTCAAGACAAATTGGGATAGTAACAAAGAATCAAGAAATAGGATTCCAAAAAACTGAAATTTTATTTTTTCAAAATTTTTCCAGAAGTCTGCAGTTTTCAATGAAACAAGGTGCGGCACCGCACTATATTGCACTAAAATATGCGGAGTCTACCGCTCTGTTTTTAAACAAAAAGTGCGGAAGGCAAGAAAAGTATAGGAAAAATAAAAATGCAGATTTATAGTCAGGGATCCTATTGAGTCTTCTACCCAACCTTGTTTTGAGCTAATCAAAATCAAAGAAATCTAAAAAATTAAACTAAAAATAAAAAGAAAACTAAGTTCAGATTTTCCCCATTGGAGTCACCATTTTGTTAGACGGACAAATTCTTCTTGTGGACAAGATGATCTCCCTAATATCCTAAGGATATCTAGAAACAAACAAACATATGTAGACCATTTTCTCTAGACCATTATGCTTTAAGAATTATAAATTAACTATGGAGAGATGCTCCTACCTGAAGTTCAACGCTTACTCGATCTTCAATCCAGTCGCTCCAGAAGATATTGATCCAGCATGTAAGATCTGCGATCAAAGAAAAGCAAAAGAGATCAAAATCACCTGCAAGATATGATAATTCAAAAGCAATAATCTATCTTAGTGATCAAGGAATCCAAGAATTAAATTATTCAAAAGATAAATGAACAACTTAATGAGAAAAAAGAATCCATTTGTATTAACTTTGAATGAAAAGAAGAAGCCGTACAACCTTGATGCCTTGATGTTTGTATAGGTTCTTTCGAGGTCCCGAACAACTATTTTCCTCAGTTTGACAAGACTCCAACTCTCTGAATTAGCATGAAACTATGGTCATGAGTATGTAATCTTTCTCATGCCAATGATGCCAAATGTGGAGAGTATAATTTCTTCAGCAATTCACCTTAAAACAACCAAGTTCTAAGTACTCTCTCCAAAGTAAGAAGTAAGTACTTTATGAACTCTACTAAGTACTAAGTAGTTTCTACCCTTGAGACTGAAACATGGTCTCAATTTATAGCAAAAGGGAGGTAGTTTCAGTTCCAATAAGGAAGGGATAAAGCCCTCTCATAATGGGATTTTAGCTCCAAAAACCAAGGGATAACTCCATTTATGAAGGGATAAAGGTTCATGAATGGAAGGGGTGAAGCTCGACCAGATAGTGCTTCTAGAAGCTGGTCGAATATTCTCCCAGCCGGGCTTCTAGAACTTACTTTTCTTTTTATTTTACCTTTTATGGGGTCCGTAGTTTGAATGAGCAGATTGTGAAGGATGTGCCGCAGGGTTTAGAGAAATAAACTGCGGTATTGCAAGAAATGACTAGGAAAAGGGTAGAGTTAGGCTTTTTAGGGTTTTAATGAGCTTTTCTCCAATTCCAAGACTTGATTTAGAAACTTTATGATTTTAGACCTCTAAGGGAGAAATAAATAGGTAATGATGAACCCATATAGACAGCTAAATGTCATGGTGAAAATTTTTAGTGTAGCACCAGGTTGGAGTCAGGAGAACCCCTTCGATGTTTTGGACTCTGCCCCTGACATTGATGGTGTCCCTCCGCCCCTTTGCTCAACATCTTTGGAGACCCTCGTGGAACATGTTGGCCTCATGACCCAGGCTTCCAAAAGTAACAAGAAGGTGAGTTCGAGTCCAGATACTGCTAGTAGTTCTGATGAGTCTTCAGAAGAGGAAGATGGAGAGTAAGGCTTGCAATCATCAAAGGAACGCCTTGGTACATCAACAAATCCAAGCTTCACGAAAGAGCTCCCTAAAAGCACCAAGACAAATAAGTCAGGGGGGGAGGCAAAATATCAGGGATAAATACAAACAAAGAAATGAGGCAGGAAAAGACAGAAAAAATACAAAGAACTAGGATTCCAACATACCATCCCTTGTCAGCTAGCAGGTGTTGGGAATAACGGAGGTGGGGGGGGGGGGGGAGGGGGGAGGAAACACCATAGGCCCTAGCAAGGGGGATGACAAATTCACTGGTTATATCACTGAATATTATCTCCCGGGAACAAGAGGGGGACTTGGAAAATTCATAAAAATATTACAGCAGTAACTTAATCGTGTGAAAAAATCCAACTAATAGACTTCCAAGGTGAGACAACCACTGTGAGTTTGGGGGAATTGGAGAGGAGCATCAGGAGGACTCTGTACGACATGAAATCCAATGAAAATCAATCTGGTAAGCTCCACAAAATCTACTCATTGGATATCAACTTCCTTTACTGTTATAGAAATGAAGCAAACTTTCACAATCATAAATGTTTACATGCCCACTCAATTTCGAGAAAAAAAAGAGTGTTGGAAATCCCTGATGGAGCTCAAAGGAACTAAATATGGAGAAATATGCATCGTGGGAGGGGACTTCAATACCACAATGAGTCGCACTAAAAAAGAGGGTGGGTACAACTGTCTGAGATGCTTTCCAGTAAAATATGAAGGATCTAATTCTTTCTCTGAACCTATTTGATGTTAAACTAAAGAAATTTCTCTATACCTGGACCAACAAGAGGTTTGGAATGAGTCGCATCACTGCCATGCTAGAAATATTCCTTGTCTCTCATAACCTCCTCACCCTCAATGTCTTCCTTGAATCTTTGATCCTCCCATGGTCAAGTTTTGATCACCCCTCGATCAGTCTATTGTTGCCTTTGCCTCAAGATCTCAGCTCTGTTCCTTTCAGGTTCTCACCCTTGTGGCTTGAGTCTCAAGAATTTTTAGACTTGGTTATCCTCTCTTGGGTGAGGTGGCTCGAGGGCAGCCCGATCACCATTTGGGAGTCTAAAATTCGCAGGTTGAAAAGAGACATAAAAAAGTGGGTTAAGGACCGTTATTCAGGGAGAAATGGGTGGCATCAAAGACATGGAGGAAAATATCGCCTCTATACAAGGAAAGATGGAAACAGATGAGGCCAGTGCCTTGAAATTCCAAAAATAAGTGGATTCCTTCAAAGCCCTATACTCAAACCTTAGGAAGGAAGAAGAATATTGGAGGTTGAAATCAAGGAATAATCGGCTGAGGGCAGGGGATAGAAACACAAAATTTTCCATAGACAAGCCAAGTTTAGAGAATAAAAAAATAAGATATCTCAAATAAGCCATGGAGGGAACATCATTAAGAGCTTTGAAGGCCTCAAAGGAGCTGTTGTTGAGCATTTTCGAAATCTATATGCAGGGGATCCCCCCGGAGATGGGGAGTATGAGGACTTCTTCCTGGATTCCATCTTGGAAGTAATTACTAAGGAAAGGAATCTAAGGTTAAATCTTCCACCTACAACTGAGGAAATAAAATGAGTGGTGTTCTCCTTCTCCCCAGACAAAGCCCCTAGCCCAAATGGGTTCACAGCAAGCTTCTACCAATTCTTTTGGGATGTGATTCAACAATATTTGCATTGAATGATGGGATACTCATTTAAGAGATTAGTGATGGGGGGCGGCATGAATTTCTCCTTCCTTGCATTAATCCATAAATAATCTAACCCCTCTACCTTCTCCAAATTTGGGTTGATTTCCCTTTGTAATGTCTCCTACAAAATCTTTTCAAAGATCTTTTCTCTTAGGCTGAAGCCCTTGTTTCCTGATTAGGTGCTCAAAAATGAAAGTTTTCAGAATGGTGTGGAAACTAAAAAACTGCGTAGATATAGTCATTCTGAATCTGGCGCAACTTTTTTCGCGGGAAACTGACATTGTATTCTCCTGAAAATGAGTTTTGTTCATTTTCCCAAACATGCAAAATTTTAAAAAATTACAACTGACTGGGCAAATTTTGGGCCAATGTAAAACTGCCATGAGGCCTCTTGTGATTGGTCAAAATTCAAATTTTATTGGGCCTACCATAGACTAACGTGTGGCAGGTCCTGAATGGTGTTGTGTGGGAAAATTTCTATTGGTTGGAAGATGGCCAACCACATGTTGTCACGTGGCCTAACTGGAGGCCACCACGTGGTAGCACGGGGGCCACCAAAATTTTGGTTAAGGTTTGAACTAACCTCTGCAAGATTCGAATGTTGAACCTCATTGCAAACAACACAATGACTTAACTGACTAGGCCACATGGTTCTTATTAAATCATACAACCAAAACTGTATATAAAGTTTCGTTGGGCGGAGTATGGGGTAAGGGGCCAGGACTTAGCCCCGACCCCCCAACAAACTTACCATATGACTACTGACACGGAGCCAGGGGCGCGACCCTATTAATATAATTTTTTTATTAATTAAAAATATGGCCCTAAGGCCTTGTCACGCATTTTAACGGTCCCACAATTTGTGCCGAAAATGTGCCAATTTGTCGCTCTATTAGCACAATTCAGGGCGAATTATATGATGGTTCTAGAATTTAAGGAGTTCGTAGAGCGACTAGCAGAAAATTTAGGGAAACTCATAACTTCTTGATTTTTTAACCAATTTGGGAGAAGAAAGAGGCTAGATAAACATTTTTGACAATTCTAAAGCTAATGGAACAAGTTTTGAAGCCATTGGAGCATTGTAAACTGATGTAACCACCATTTTTTTGCATAATGATATAGGTTCAAGCCATTGGAAGTTATACCAAGGAGACATAGCCCATGAGGGGTGAACTCCTTCATCACTTTTTGTGTTGTGGTTATTTTTATGGTGTATTTTTCTATTGTTTCTGCTATTTCAGAGTTTAAATTCATGCTTTATGTTTTGAGAATTTAACATAAAACTCATAAAACTCAATTTTTAACACTTGAAATTTATACATCCTCAATCACATTTACATTAAGATCTCATACAGATAAATTTTGGTATCAGAGCATAGGTTTTCTTTGTTGCTGTGAGGATTTAATTGTTTGCAAGTGTTTCTGATGCTTACAATGTTGAAGCTCAAGAGAGGAGAAGGAAAGCTTGTGGGCTCAGGTTCTCAAATTGGGACAAGGACAAGGAGAGCCCATTTGTCTCAATTTCCACCAAAATTTCCACCTCAATTTGTACCTGAAGCTTCAATAAGCGTGTCTCATGAAGGAGGAGCTGATAATATGTCAGAGGATGAGAAGAATTTCAGAAAATATTTCTTTGACATGACTGAAATGGTGAAGGTTCTCTATGAAGAGATAAATTCAAGATTGTAGGGTGAAAGTTCTAAGCCTTCAAAAGGAGAGGGTTCTTCTGGAGGAAAAGGAGGAGATGATGACAAGCCTTCAAAAGGAAATGGTGACAAACCACCCTCTTCTCCACCATCATCTTCGCCTTCATCCTCACCTTCATCTTCTTCCTCTTCCACAATAGCTGTTACTCAAACACATCCACATACCCCAATGGTTCATGGTAAAACTCCCTTATTAAAACTTGATATCAAATTCGAACTGCCTATGTATAATGGTGAAGTGAAAGACTTGATAATTGGGTTCGTCAACTTGAAGTTTATTGTGAGATTCAAAACATCAAAGATGATGAAACAAAGATTCAAGTGGCTTCATTAAGGTTAGAAAGTGTTGCTTTAATTTTTTGGGAAGCCAAAACACAAGAGGATATGAAAAATCATGGTAAGGTCTCAACCTCTTGGATATATTTTAGTGTTGCACTTAGAAGACAATTTTATCCATTAGCTTATATGAAAAAGGCTATTATGGATTGGCAGAATTTTAGACAACTAAAAGGTCAAAGTGTGCAAAGTTACACCCAAGAGTTTATAAGAAGGTTGTTGAGGCATAAAAGGTATCTTTTAAACACCTAATTATCCTATATTAATTATCAATCTAGGAGCGAATTTTTATTTCAAGAGTGTACTCTGTCTGAGACTGCAATTAACTAAGAGTAATGCTATGAAAGATGTAGTACAATATGCTAGATACAAGAGTAAACAGATGCTTGTAAAGAAATATAATTACAAGAACATGAATGAAAATAATTTGAAATCTTAACTACTCATTCTGCAAAACATCAATCAGGGATACAGTAACAATAACTCATTTCCTTAGAAATCGATGCAACTGAAATTACACTGAGACAAGGCAATCAATCTGGGAGCTTGGAAGCAGTAACCAATGTCCTCTACAGTTGATGGTCCCGTTTTTTAAACAATCAAAATGAAATCAAACTTGAACTACTTACTGATGAAAATAACTTTTTCTGATAACACGAGTTGGAAAGGAACAACAACTTGTAATTCCTATGTGTACATAGCAACTGTAAATAATCTCTCTGCTAATCTGAACCTACGAATTAGAAATAAACAATAAACAGGAATGGAACAACAAATATGAACTTAACGCAATCAGGCAACGAATCTTCTTAAACTTCAACCCTGTCGACAGCCAACACTATGAAACGGTCAATAAGAATGAACCATAAATCAATGGAACAACAACCAGAACTAAATAGAGAACAACAAAGCTTTATAAAATATAGCAAGAGTAATAAGACAGTAAATACGATTCTTGCTAAGATATAGTAGCAGTGCAATTCATTAATGCTCACATCAAATCTGAATTCAATCCAACAACAATCAATCAACTCTGTAATCGTAATGAATCTAAACACAATTATCATACGACAGTAAGCAAAGGATAGAAATACAAACAACAGAGTAATTCCACCAGGGCCGGGCCCTTAGCACCAGTGAAACACTGCTGGGTTACTTTAGAACTTGAAAGATGAAATGAAACACGCCTTTATATTAATCAAGCATAGAGTATTACAGAGATCGCTCTCTAAAGCTGAGAGTCAATAAAGTGAAATATTACAAAAGAAATGTTTTGAATCCCAGGATCTCCCCTAATCACTAAAGGCGTTGTCTTATATAACAGACTCTGACGGACAAGACAAGGAATAAGATGAGGTTTGAACAACGATCCCTCAGGATCGAAGGATCCTGAGGGATTCACTTCCCTTCTTTTAGTTATCACATGATTTACTTTGACCGAAGCCGAGCTGTCCCCTGCCTTTTCTTAGCGATGCGTTCGAATTTCCTTGTCCTTGGCAGGATTTGGTCTAACGCTGTAGGAACAACAGTTGCATTTATCTCAGCCTCGCCTCTGGTATAACTGTTCACCTTGCCTAATTTCTATTTTTAGCAATAAAAAGAAATTCTTAGTCATCTTTTTACAATAAACATAAATCTTTACAATTATACCATAATTCTTGTAATAAATAATCTTTCTAGGGTAAAAAGGATTATGTCTAAAGTAAAAGAATGAGAAAACACATAGTGAATTCATACCTTTTCCACTGCTCAACAAAGTTCTTTGGTACTAGGTGTAGACTTGCAATCATAAGACACTTTGTTGAAATATATTGGGGGTTTACTTAGGTACTTGAGGCATGCTATCCTTATGTTTAGTCCTACAAAGTTTAGATGAGGTTTGTGTTAAGGCAACACATCTTGAAGCAAGAGGGAAAAACATTTTACAAGAGGGCAACAAGAAGCCATTCATAAGTGGATACAAGGGTAAGAGTAAGTTCAAAGGGAAAGGAAAGAATAATTTATCCATCAAGAAGGAAGGAGAAAAATTAACATGAAAATATTGTTCCAAAGAGGGTCATGATGAAGCTCATTGTTGGAAGCTTCATCTTGAAATGAAACCAAATAAGTTTAACAACAAAGGGAAAGAAAAAGATAGCTGCAACTACACAACATGACTTAGGCTTTGATTCAAGAGATGAAACAAAGATCAAATCAATGGGAATGAAAGGTAAGGGAATATCAAGCACTAGCTCTTCAATTTGTCCTAATGATACTCAATATGAGAAAACTTGAATTGAACTTTTCCATATTCGGGTTATTTCAAAGCATACCAAAATTAATACACTCTTTGATATTGGTTCACAAGAAAATTTGATTTTCGAAGACTTAGTCAAGAAGTTAAATTTAGATACCATTCCTCATCCAAGACCTTATACTTTAGGTTGGATATGTGAGAATGAAAACTTACAAGTGATGAGGAAATGCATACTTAGATTTGCAATTACAACAAAATTTCTTGATGAAGTTGAACTTGATGTAGTTTCACTTGATATTTCTGGAATTTTTTGGGGAAGCCCATATTTGTATGATAGGAAAGCTATTTTTCATCACCATGAAAACAAGTATCACTTGTTCAAAGATGGTATTGAGTACATTGTTAGAGCACATTGACAGAAACTAAATCTTTCACTTGTAAATGTCGGACAAATGAAGAGACCTATTAACTGTAGCAAGAATTTTGTGCTTTTAATGGTCAAACAAAAGAATGATGTTGAGAATGAAGCTTTTCAAGGTTGTGACTCAAGATTAAAATCTGATTTGGTTGAGTTTGTTAACCAATATGATGAGATGTTTCAAGAGCCAAAAGGATTGCCTCCCAATAGGGGAATCCAACATGAAATACATTTGTAGCAAGATTGTCCTCTTGCTAACATTGGCATGGACATGATGTCAGTGATGGAAAGTGAAAAAATTAAAAAGAAAATTCAAGATTTGTTGGACAAAGGGATCATCAGACCAAGTACTTCACCATGTGGGTCACCTATTGTTTTGGTTGCCAAAGAAGGATGGAACATGGCACATGTGTGTGGACTTTCGTGCATTCAACAAAATTACAGTAAAGAACCGTTACCCACTTTCTAGAATATATGATTTTCTTGATCAATTGAAAGATGAAAAATATTTTACTAGGTTGGACTTAAAGAGTGGCTTTCATCAAATTAGAATTGTTGAAGGTGATATATGGAAGACAACCTTCAAAACAAAACAAGGTTTGTTTGAATGGCTAGTTATGCCTCTTGGTCTTTGCAATGCTCCTGCTACCTTCATGTGTGTGATGAATGATGTATTGAGGCCTTTTCTAGATGATTTTGTGATAGTACACTTACATGACATCTTCATTTTCAGTAAATATTGTGAAGAACATGTCATGCGTGTCAAAAAGATACTTGGTGTCATGAAGAAAGAATAATTATTTTTAAAGATGTCAAAGTGCGAGTTTGGAAAAACTTCTTTAGTGTATTTGGGTCATATTGTTGGAGGAGGTGAATTGAAAATAGATCCCTCCAAGGTTGATGTCATTTTGAATTGGCCAAAGCCCAAAACAGTTACGCAGGTAAGAATATTTTTGGGAGTAGCCCAATATTAGAGGAAGTTTATTGCTAACTTCTCTTCTATGAAATCTCCATTGCATGCAGTGACATGTGTGAAGCAGGTCTTCCAGTGGGGAGGTAAACAACTAAAGTCATTTGATGCATGGAAGGAAAAGATCAGTTCAGCTCCAGTACTCGCCCTTCCAGACTTAAGACAGTCATTTGAGATTTAGACTGATGCTAGTGACTATGCCATGGGTGCTATTGTTTAAACTTTAACATTAGTCATTGGTTTATTAAAATGTTGACAAGTCATGCATTGAACATCGTATCAAATGGTGAAATACTTCAAAAGTTGGTCGAAACGAAACAAGGTAACGAAAGTCACGTGCATAAAATCCAAAGGCGGAATTAATACGAAAAGGCTGGAGTATAAAGCGAAAAGGCTAATGGAAACACAAAAGTGCAAAGAAGCGGTACAGAGAGCGCAAAACACAAATATTAAAAGAATTACCATCGCGTGAATATGCACACAAGGGAAATTTCGAGGGGTTCGAGCAGCGAGGAAGGGAAGAGACCCATACCCCCGCGAAATTGTGATAGCGTGGCGTGGTGGGGACCCAAGGCTAGAAGGAGGTGGCAGGAGCGTGTCGCGTGATAGGGTGACGTGGCAGAACGAAATGTGGACCCTTACAGCTGGTAGGTTATGTATTTAATTCGCTTTGGGGATAATATGTTTCAGGAGTTATATGGTGCATGTGGCAAAAGAGGTAAGGTAAGTCCTAGATGAGCTGGTACTGAGGCCCGTACCAGTAGTAAACCCGGCACGCGGTGTTCACCTGTCGCCAAATAACACCCAATCCCTACACGCCGCGTGCCCCATTGTCAGTGTCCTTACGACACTTGCCCTACCTATTTCACTTCTACCCCTTCTCGCCTCAGAATTACCAGTCTTCACAACAGTTTCCCGTAGTTTTCTGCGGTAAAAGTATCAGGTCTTCTGGTTATAGTATATACCAAGCGGAAACAAGTACTGGGTTTACCCAATCATCACCCGACTACCCTCTGCGTCGCTTTCCCAAGCAAATCTACCTCTTGTGCAGGTACTCCATCCCTTTCAATTCCCTTTGTTTTCCTTTCGTTTCTCTTTTCAGTTTTCATATGTCAGTCATGGGAAGGGGCACACCCAAGAAAAACGAACCAGAGACTCCCCAGGTCCGAGAAACCAGAAACCCTCCTGGATTCGAGCCTTTCATTGACAAGCAAGCTGGAGTCTGCGACCACCAGTGCCATTTCTCCAATAGCAGTATAAGGTCTGAGCTTTTTTCGCGTCATGTCCATAATAGGGATCGATACCGGGTGGTTTGTGTCAGGCTTTTACCATCAGATTACCCCCCCAGTCTTCCCGGTGGTTGAGTTTGTTAGGGTCCCGTGATTTGGCCGATTGGCTAGCCAAATGACGATGTAACATCAAACCAAGCTTTGGAGCCCAAGGACCTAGCCTTCCTGGACTCAGAGAGGGCTCTCTCTATATGTGTAAAAGATGTCGGTGTGTTTACTTGCGGCGTTTTGATATTAGGCTAGTTATGAAGTGTGTTTTTGGTTTTTTTAGTTTTTTAGTTTGTGAGGGATAAAACTGATCAAATACATAAAATGGATAACAAGATGTAGATAAATTGGGCTATGGGGTCAAACAGGTCAAGGAAGCTATGAGGTGATGATGTAAAGCTGCTGTAGGGCCGATTTGATTCACGGTAGAAGGGATCTTTGGGAAAAATGGATTAAATGGACAACAAGTTGGTGAAAGACAAGGGATTTCAAGTGTAACTAGTTTAGAGCAGACATAAACATGTTATAGAAAGCCATTAATCATGCTAAATGCAACTATGAGCTAATTAATACATAGAAATCAAACATTCCAGCCATACATAGAGGTATAAGACCCTCTAACTTCGGGAAATGGCTATCAGACTTTGGAGAAAACACATAAGACAAACTAACAACTCATAAACTACGCCGGAACGCCTAAACATAGTCTCTAAGTCATTGGGCACTTGGACAAACAAGTTTTCATAGTTTTAGGCAAAGGGCTAGATCGAGACTAGGCCTCCTTGGTTCAACAAGATGATCAACAAATCAGTCAAAGAGAAAGTTTTATGGACAGAACTATGGACAGCTTATAGGTAGGCAGGGAACACCATACATCCTACTCAACATGCATAGCACTTGTAAATAAAACTAGCAAACATTATCCTTAAGTTACTAAAGAGCAGTTAAGAATTCTTTAGCATAACTAAGGAAGAAGAAAACATCAAACTATGAAGATTCAGGAATTTTGAGGTGCCTCCATGGGCATATCTCAAAACTAATCTCTACTGATCTATAGCAGCAAGAAGCATGTATTATGGATGAAAACTAGAAGACAAAAACATAGCAAGAAACACTATACCATTCTACCATGTCATGGAATCCATCACCAATCCTTCATCACTCCTCAAAAGCATCCAAGAGGCAGTCCAAAAATCATAACACAAGTGTATTCATCAAAGCTCATATGACTAATGTATTAATTCTTCTCTCAAGTTCAGCCTCTGATTTACAATGAAACCCATGGAATAAATAGGCTTGAGGGAGGAAAACCTCATGGAGCAACTAGCTATCCCATTGGCCAAGTCAAAATATCTAAACTTGTCCTTGAGGCTTTGCAAAGCCCAAGGCACAAAATATCCCACTAAATATCTAAAAAACTGCTAAAAACAGAAATTATATTGACTTTACATGATTTCCCA
This sequence comes from Pinus albicaulis, assembly GCA_034641835.2. Taxonomy (NCBI): domain Eukaryota; kingdom Viridiplantae; phylum Streptophyta; class Pinopsida; order Pinales; family Pinaceae; genus Pinus; species Pinus albicaulis. Next base: position 1,428,434,062 of record CM076578.1, read on the forward strand.
ATGATAAAAATAGCTTAACGCACATTTGGGAAAAGCAGATTTTTGGAGTTCAAAAATTACAAAAATACTTCATATTTATGCCTGAAAAAGGTCCCCTGACTTGCTGGATGCAAATGGCAGCCTTCCTGATGTCTAAATGGGGCTCATGAGGGCTTGCTGGAAAGCTCTCTATGTCTACTTTCCGGCGCAACTGAAACCAACTCAATCTGATGTCCGAAAGTCATCCAAAACTGTACCTGTGTGGAAAAACCCAGAAAATAGCAGACTGCTGATATGGCAGGCAGAACGTGCAAAATGAGGGTGTTTTTCGCCAATTTGAGGAGGCGAATGATCTCCAAATGCCCTGAAAATAGCTGGAGACCTGCTCATAAAAATATAGCATCTATCGGTGTCATCCTCCTCCCTTGACAATTCCTCAAACTGAAATGGCGAATTTATGAGTTTTCGACCAAAAACCCAAAAAATGCCAAAAAACAAAAAGTTGTCGAACAAGGCCCAAAATTGGCATGCATGACCCTCAAGGGTCCATAGCAACATGCTCCGAAGCTGAGGCCAAAATATCAAGGGCTGATATGCTTTTCCCTTCCTTCCGTGCTAGGCGTTTCTCCTCGGCATGATAGAAGATGTCTGGGCACTCTCTCTTGCTAGGAACAATCTTGGTCACTGTTAAGGTGGCAGATTTAGCTTGCTGTTCTTCCTCAATATCTTGTCCAGTTTGTGGCTCAAAATGTGTTTCAATTTCCTGCCCAACTTGCTGCTCCTCAACCGCTGTCTGCTGCTGTCTCTCATCCTGTATATGCTGCTGTACCTCAATGTCCAACTGCTGCTGTCCCTCATCCTGTATCTGCTGTTGGTGTTCACTGCCCTCTCCTTCTTCCTGTTGACTTGGCTGTCCCTCAACATCCAACAACTGCTGTTCACTGTCCTGTCCTTCTTGCTGCTTTTCACTGCCCTCTCCTTCTTGCTGCTGACTTGGCTGCCCAGTAGTCATTCTGAGTCTTCTAGGTGTAGGCCTACTAGACAAAGGCACTGGGCGATGGATAGGATGAGTAGGAGACACATGAACAGGAGGGACAGTGGCAAAATCTGAATGGCTGATGAATAGATCCCATGAAACCTCTTTCTTCTCTAGCTGGTGCATGAAGATAATCTTGATCAAGGAATGATGAAAGAGAGAAGGGATTTGCTGAGGTGGAGCCTTCTTTTGGACAATAGATGCCATTTTCTCTATGCTCTTGGACAAAAAGTAAGGAAGGTTTAGTTGCCTGCTTTTGGTAAAATGCATCAGTAAGCAGACATGGTAGGCATAAATTCGATTAAACCTCCCTTCACAAGTGAAATATTTCATTATGGCTTTCATAAGCGGAGCATAACTGTCAAGGAGATATGAAAAAGGGAAGATAGCAGTGATACCCTCTCTATGTTCAGGCTTGATGAAAGGTTTGTAATCCTCTAAATCAAGATGAGCTTGTTTAAACCACTTTTCGCCATGATACGGGATCTTGGTAGCCTTGGACACATACCTTGGAGAAATTTTGAAATCAAGATCCGCCACTTGGAAGTGTTTTTGTTTGAATCTCAAGGCGCACAAGTGTGTTAATGGCGAAAAACTCTTGACTTCTTCTATCTTCTGGCAAAAATCAAGGCAGCCTACTTCATGGAAATTGAAAAGCACAGATGGATGAGCATTGATCTCTTCTGTAGAGATAGGCTCATATCTCTTATGTGGACCGCTCCTGTGGTCTTGCCTTGGAGGCATTCTCACCTGAAAAAGCTTTGAAAGAGGCAAACTGCCTTCAATGTATGTAAAATGCCCTTCTGGATTGAAACTGTGTCAATATGCTACTTGGACAGAGAAAAAATGTGAGGTGGAGGGTTTGCAACAAGTGTCTGTGAAATCACAACCTCTGCTCTCCTTAAAACCAGCCTTTCACCTTTGAATGTACCTCAGCCAGGTAAATTCCTCAATAGGACACCATCAGTAAAGATGAGACAAAATGCTGTGTAGATTTCCTGTGCACAGTATTGAAAAATTACTTTTCCTTTGGATTTGTTAGAGGCCAATCAACACACATGTATTTGGTCTTCAAGACAAATATTAATCATAAAAACTCTGCTCTTCAGAAAAGGTCTTCCACCTTGATAATACCTTTGTCAACAGATTTCTATAGAAGAGTCCATACAGTGGAAGAGAAAGGAGACTTAGGTTAAGTGGAATGTCAGTGCACAGTGTTTAGGAAAAACACCCTTTACTTGCGAAATTAAGAGATCAACCACCATATTTACATCTCTGTCTCTAATGTTAAATTCTCATCAAAAAACCTGTCCTTCAGAAAGTGTCCTGTTGACCTTTGGAAAAACTATGTCAACAAATTCTCAGTATGAAATAATATAGTGAAGAAGAGGGGAAGATTGCTAGAAGGAGTTTGTTGTGAGAAGTGCTTTGATTACCCTGTTCTTGTGAGTTTTAAGATGTCAACCAATACACCTTACTCCTTGCTCAAGGGAACTTTTAGTCATTTAACAACTCTGCCCTGTATAGGTGTGCCAACCTTCAACAATTTGCATATAGGCAATCAACTCTCAGTTAAACAGTCACTGTATTTCTGAACAAGGTAACAGAGGTTTTGGAAAATGCCTCAAAAGGTTTCACCAAGACCTGCAAGAGTCTCTATCTTGCAAAATAGGCAAGACCTCATTTCAAAATAACACCTCTGGTTATGTTAGAAAAGCCCTTACTTTGGATGTAAAACAACTTGTCAATAAGCTTAGAGAAAACACAAGGCAGTCAACCAATCAAACACAGTGAATACTGTCCCTTTGTGAGGAGCGCGAGCAGCCTTCCTCTGTGGCCTCAACCAGTGAACTTCTGCTTAATCAAGAACCCTTTCCCCTATTAAAACTTCACTGTTTTCTCTATATGTGTGATACCCCATCAAACAGGATCATACACAGGCAAATTTTAACTTCCAGTGTGTGCATACATCCAAACTCACAGTTTATGGAACAATGGTGACAGTCTTTGAAATGAGCTTTATAGTTTTAATAAGGACTGTAGCAGCTTATTTATTTCCATAACCTAAGCTCCTATTAACCATGTAAACCCTGTTTCTTTATAACAAATTCTCCCCTGCCCTTTATTGTTTTGAAGATGAAACAAATTGCTCTTAATCTCAAAACCAAGTATCTCTGTAGGTGTTTTTCTTTTTGAATGACACAGTTAGCCTTTTATCATATTTCAATACTTAAGATCACCGTGTAGAAAGGACTGTTTTTAGCTATAGTGACAAAGGTCAGAAGGCTTTGAAAGTTTTGAAAACTAGGACAAACCACCCTTGAATTCGATCTTGACCTTGCTAGACAACTTTCTTAGCATATATGGTTGATATATAAACAAGGTCTAACTCAGCAGCCTTGCTCTAACCCTTTCTCTCACACTGTAGTTCAAAACAGGCCTTTAAACCATTCCTGTCACTTAGCAAAACCTTGAAGTCGAGGGGAGAATATATAAAAATACCTTCAATTTTGATGAACACCCGTTTTGAAAGGCTGAAGTAACACCGGAGCCTCTTAAACCTGCGCGGCACTCTTTTGAAAATAGAACGTCGCGCAAGAAAATGCTTGTCGGGTCGGCCTGTCGGGTGGTCGGGCGGCCTGTACAGGCGTGTCGCGCTACTGTACAGGCGCGTCGCGCTAACACAGGAGACCTTTGTAAATCCGCCCCCAGGCGCGTCGCGCAAAAAGGCAGGCGCGTCGCTCGGCCAATAAACGGTGTTCAGCTCTGCAAACCGACCAGAAAACTGTTGCTTTGGTGCTAGGGAGGCACGGGGTTTTGTCTTCAGTTTTGAAAATGAAACAATTTCCCTCGACCTTACTCTCTTATGTCATTTCAAACCTTTTCAACGGTCGCCTTCTTTTGAAATGTGAAGCGGAATTTTGGTTTGGCCTTTTTGCGAAGTTTTCACAGTCTTTTAATCCTTTTAACACCTTGGTGCATTTGCGAAACTGAACTCATAATCTGTGCATGCATTTGAAGGTTTTCGATGCCTTTGGATTTTCTAATCAATGGACCAACTCCTTTATAACAAACAGAAAAGGTTAAAAAAAAAAAACCAGAACTTTGTCTCATGGGTGGCATTTCAACACCGATCTTTCAATTTTTGAAAAATAGCTTCACAATCTTCATATCATTTCTGCCACTGTTTTCAACAACACTGGTCACATACATGAGATAGAGTAACCCTTCCTTTAAAACAGTCAAGAGAAAACCTACAAACTGCTTTGTTATTTGAAGGACAGGGCTAGTTTTGTCAACTTGTTTTAACAGTTCTCGTTCTTTGATAGTTTCTTCAACCTTCATCTACAGTAGGTGCCAAACTTGCTGACCCTATTTGGACTTGATCATGATCTCCTGATTTGATAAGGGCGCCTCTTTTTCCAAAATAATTTCCTGCTTATAGGCACATTACCTATGATGTGTCTGTCCTTTTGAAATATGAGAAAGATGCATTTGTTCCAAACTCCCAAAACTGAGAATCTATCAAACCACTTCTTTGTCCACTTATAGCATTGTATACCTATTCATCATGCATTCTATAGCTCAACTTTGACCACTGTTTTACCTTCTTAGTGATAATCTAAAGAAAATCAATCAGAATGTGTCAAAGAGCATTTTGACCAACCTTGGCGACTGTTTTTTCATTTAACAGGAGATGGCCTGTGTTCTTCCAATGTGTTTGATGATTGCTGCTTCCAGGTGATTCACAAGCTTCTCCCTGGACTGTAGGCGCACTCTTTTGGTTGCATGCTTTCACACTATACTTATCTGGTGTGAAGACCTTTTGGCTTTCTTCCTTTGTCTCTTTCCACTGTCTCTTAGATCGATCAGTCTTTAACAATATCCAAGGCTTTGGCCATCTGCTCATAAAAGGAGGAGGCCCTTCACTTGGCAAAGTATATGAGGATTATGTGATGAGGCTGCATGACAAGGGTTTGCTTGATTATGATGGTAAGCAATCAACTTAAAAAACATCAAGACTGGCAACTCTTCTTGCAAACACTACAGTGCTTCAGAAAAACCCTAGCCAAAGTATCCCTGTCTTCCTGTTCTGCTCTGAGGGTGACTGAAATGTCATCATTTGTTTTGGTCATCTCATGACAAAATATTTGAAGGATAGTTTCTGTGACTATGGAGGTCAGTGCCTTTTGAAAAACCAAGAACTTCTTTCTGCCTGTGTAATGGCATTTTTGTCAGCACCTCCTCAATTTGATCTTGTGGAAAGCAGGCTGCTTAAGATTGGAAAGTTTACTGATGACATGCTTTTCTAAAGTTCAACAATTCACATGATTTGAAAGCTTCAGATGACCTCCTTTATCAGACCAGACTCTTTTTTCTTTGAGCTAGCATATTTCAAACTCTATCCCTCTTATGATCATCACTCATATTCATAAAACCTGGAGATATTGTTTCACTGTTCAGTAAAAGGCAAACCTGGACTTTTGCAATCTTCAAAGTCAATACTGGCCAGCGCCCTCTGCTTGTGGATGAAGGAGGCGCCCTAACCCTCTGCTTGTAAATGAAGGAGGTTCTGGGCCATGACCATTTGCCAGTTTGTTGTGACAGTGGTGTCTTTCTGTGATTTTCATGATGGAAAGAACTGTAAAGTCTGGATGAGTAGCTTTCTGTTTTGCAGGCATGTCTCAGGCTCAAGTTACATTTTAGAAGCAGTTGTTCCTCTAACTGTAGATCCAAGCATTTAGTCCTGAGATGAAGTTATATTTCCTGTTCTTTGCAGAATCTATAAAACACTGTGAAACACCTAATAGTCAGCTTGAGATTGGGGTTTATGCAGTGCTGAGACCTAGGGATATAAGTGGCGCGACTTAGAGCTGTTTGTCAATTTCATTTGCAAAGTGGGAGGTCAGTTATGGTTGGTCTGTAACAGATGGAGGCTTTTTGGCTTTTTGATGATCGCCAAGGGTAAAATGTCTTAAAGCGCCACTTCCTAACATAGGGGAGACTTTTGAAACAGATTTGGATTTGCCTTTTGAAGCTGATGGGCAGACCAGTAGGGCTGAAGCTAGATAGGATAGTGGTAATGAGGTTTTGATTTCGACAGGGGTGGACTGAAAAGTAGAAGGGCAAAAAAGTTTTAGGAGGGTTTTCTAGATGACATATTGACATAAGGAAATCAGCTTCTAGAAAACTCAGCTGTAGATATAGTCATCACTAACATGTAAAAAATACTGATGGCTAATAGTGGCTCCATTTGGGGAGGGCAGCTCCTCGTCAGGAGGTGTCCAGAATTCAGATTTTTGGCTTATGAAGACCAGTGCCTTATCCATTGGCGCAAAATTTACCCTTTTCTTGATGTTATTTCTGAAAAGTGACAGCATGGTTAACATCAATGATACTTCTACCTACCCCACTATCTTTCCTAACATTTTTTCTTCTCTTTGGCGCATTTGAACTAGCAGCCTTTTGACAATGCATATTTTTCTTTTTGCAAAATGAAACTATCTATTTCTACTCTAATATCTGCCGGGAGTTCAGATTAAGCTGATGAACTCCTTCATTTCTCTACCTAAAACTAGATCGACTGTCAAGATTAAGCAGTTTGACAGGATTTCATTCTCTAATCTAAAACATGAAATTTAAAAATGATCAAATCAGGATTAGGCAGTCTGATTTGTGTCATGCATTTGCGGCATAAAAGACAAGCTGCACACAAATGTTATTTTGCAACAAAAGGAAACTAGACAAGCGGGGCTAAGATATACAATGTGTTTTCCATCCCTCGCTTCTCTCTTTGGTTCTGTTTTAGGCATGTGGAACCAGAATCTCTCCCTAATCTAAGCTCTGTGATAAGTCAATCTTACACAATGTTGACTATCTTGGCACTCACTAACTTATCAGCAAATAAATTTAAACATGCTCAGCTATGATTAGGCTAGATAGCTGAACAAGACATTAGAGCACTAGTAGCGGCATTTAGACTTGCTCACTTTCTGAAAGACTGTTTTTTGGAACATGGGGCCTTTGTTCTATCTTCACTTGCCCTCTTTTCTGCTTTTTAATGTTTTTGACTTTTCCATTTTTTACTGTTTTTGATTTTTCTATCTTTTCAATATTTCAAACCATGGTATGTACAATGACTGAAAGTGTTTCAAACTCAAAAATCTTGGAAATGACGGAATTTCAGCATCTTATCCTCGTAAGGATCTCCTCTCACCCTTGGCCCCCTCAACTCCTGAAAAGAAAAATTTGGGAAATTTTCTCTCTCTAACATGACATAGGGATTCATGCAAGAATCTCTAAACAGCCCAGTATCTTCCCTTTGTACCTCTCTGAATATCTGATTTCCACTCCTTTCCTTACTGTATGCTTTCTTCAAGTAATGCATGTATTCTTGGTCATTCTTAAAATAGATAATGACATCATCAAGGTATGCACAGATGCAGAAATTTAAAACTGGGAACAAGGCTTTCATGAACAGATTTCTGACATTGAGTGGTTTTGCAATTTTGAACTTGACATCAGATCTACTTCCCGCGAACTTGAAAAAGTCTTTAAGCTGTCTACTTAGCAAAGGAATCTTATGACCATGACCTGAAACATCATCTTGCAAACATACACGATTAAAAGCACCTTTAATTGGTAAATCATGGTCTTGAGTAGAAAAAACATAATCTCTGTTATAGGGATATGCAGTTTTATTCCTAAAATCAAAGCAGACTCTATGACCAGCTGTTTTATCCCTGATTATTTCATTTTGTTTCAGGTTTTTGTGTTTTCTCTTGTCAAAGTCATTCTTTGGGGGAAAGGTATTGACACAGTATGCTCCCTTGTTTTTCCTGTAGAAATTGGTATTCTGCATGAGTTTTCTGATTTTAGCCTTTCTAAGTTCTTCATGAAAAGACAGAATGTGAGCCAATTTCAGTAGCTCAGGTATGGTTGGACTGCAACTATCATTCTTACTCATGAGAAGTTTATCAGGCGTTCTTTCTAGATTTTGAGCTGCTGAGGTTATAGTTAAAGCTTTATTTGCAGTAGGAGGATCACCTGATGGTAAATCTTTGAGATATGGTAGAAACATTAAACTCCCTTGCTCTCGGGTTCCAAACAGGTTTATGATGTGTAGGTCTTCTAAAGCTTTTACTCGGAAGAAATTTCCACAAGTTACTGCTGGTGTTTGACTAAAGCTAGAGCAATTTGTTTGATAGTACATGAGGGTTTGTGCTTCTTGCTCTAATCCTACTTTGGAGAGGGGAACCTTACTTTCCTCAAGAGACAACAGTTCATGATCATGGTAGTTTTGAGTGTCCAGTTCATCATAAGGCACCAGGGACAACTGATGTGGTGGATCTAAGTCTATATCAGTTTCTTCCGACTCTTCCTCCATGTTTACATCAATATGCATAATGAAAGAGTTTAAGTCGGACCGCAAAGAACACATTGGAATGTTATCTGGCCTATCTTGACTGCTAATCATGTATTTCATGTGTGATTCGCGGTAGAGTATCCTGGTCTGACCAAACACAGGAATGGTGGCATATGACATGTCCAGTTGGATATTCCCTTGAAGTTTGGCTCCCCAAGATCTGGATAGGAGCATCCCGTACTTGGGAGGAATGTCCGCCACTACTATATCCATGATTAGATGTTTCGCGGGTATTTGGGCCAGACTAAAACAAAGGTCTTTGATCAAACCTAGGCATTGGACTCTGCTTGAATCAAATGAATACAAGTCTTTGTATGGTCTTGTGATTTCCAAGCCTAATCTTTCCATTACTACCTTCGGCATAAGATTATGCGAGGCGCCGGAGTCTAGCATGGCATTGTGGAGGATTTGGTCGTGGATGTTTAGGCTAATGTAAAATGGAAGAGTAACTCCCTCTTGGAATTTTCCTTCTACCTTTGGACCAAATAATACTTTAGGAATGTCATCAGTGAGATTAACAGTGTTCGCATCATTCCCTAGATTTAAGACTTTTAGTACTTGGGATTTATAAGATTTTTGGGCAATAAGCTCAGTAAGAGGCATGGTGATTTTGATCTTAGCGATTTCGCCTTCAAAGCTAAAAGGCACTTGAAGTTTAGATATGTTTGTTTCAACTTTTTCAGCTAAGACCTTGTCTATGTTCTGAGCTTGTTGACCTTGTTTAGGGATTTTGCTTGCCATAATTGTTTTGGTGACCTTTGTAGAAGTATCAGGAGTATTTGAGAGAGGACTAGTTTGGGTAACTTTAGCTTGGCTTTGGTCAGTTTTCTCAACCTTGATTTTGTCATTGCCTACTGCTTTCTTGAGGATGGTATTAGGGACTTTAGCCGTATCTGAGTTACCTTTCTTGACGTTATCTTGGTTTCTTTTACTTCTAAGGTCATATTGCCTGTGAGCTTCTATAATGGAATTCCTTTTGGCCTCGATTTTGCTGCTATCCATGGTCTTATTTAAGATGTTATCAGAGATTTTGGTGTTGTTAGGACTATTCTTTTTGGAATGGTTTTGGTTTTTTTTGCTTCTAAGATTATATTGCCGGTGAGCTTCTATAATGGCATTCTGAAAATCTATGGCAGGGTCGTCAAGATCTTCATAGTTGGTCTCATCTTGATCAGGCGAAAAGAAGGCTTGTTCTTCTTCTGTGAGGTACACCTCACTCTCATTATCGGATCCTATGAGGTTTAGATGACTTTCATCAAGAGGTTCTGTATCCCTATCATCCTCTTCCACATAGTTTTCTTTGAATGGTGGCCTAATCTGTCAGTCATTTTCCCTTGGTCTGTTTTGGGGCTGTTCCCTCCTAAAGTTTTGGTTTCGGTTTCTGATTGGAGGGTTTGGCTGGTTATCCCTAATAGGAGCTTTTTCATTTATCTTTTCCCACATTTTGGCCATGGATTTGACTAAATCATCTATTCTAGGATCTAGGGAAGGTGATGAGGTGGAGACCTCGTCTCTATAGGTGACCTTCCTTTCTGATCTAGTCCTAGCCCTCTTTTCTGCTAAGTTAGCATCTGCTTTTATGGCTATTTGTTGCATTTCCTCCAAGGTAGGGGGATCCTTGTCTCTCAGATGATATGTCATGTCAGGATCAAACCCCTCGGGGAATTTCGCCAAGGCTAAACCAAGTGGGGGTTTGAAATTGAGGTGGTAGGGAGTTATATACACTGTTGAATCTAGTGCAGTAAGCTTGGACACTTTCCCCATTTTCCCGTTTTAGGCTGTTATATTCTGACAGGATTTGAATGGGGTTTCTTCGGATTTCCCACCTATTTCTGAAGACTTGATGTAGTGCGGGGATATCATGGATGCTGTTTGGAGCTAAGCTTTTGAACCATGCTTTAGGTTCACCACCAAGACTTTGAGCAAATATTCTCATTCTGACAGTCTTGTCTTGTACCTCTAGGTATTCATAAGCATCAGTCATTCTACTTATATGTTGTTGGGGTGTGGTGGTGTCTTCTCCAGTAAAGTGTGGGATTTTGTCTTGATATTTGTTTGGGAGAGGAGCCAAGGGCGGTGGCAACACCAAAGGTGCGTACCAGGCTGCCATGACTGGAGCTAATGGATGATGTACAAGATGAGGACTAGTAGGCGGAAATGAAGTGGTTTGAACAGTGGTGGTTTGACCAGGTGTGGCGGATGAACTTGGACTAATGATCTGGTTTTGAGCAGATCTGGGATGATAGGAGCCAAACTGACAAAGAAGCTGGAAATCAGGAGGAGTGGTAGGTGAAACTTCTCTACTAGGACTATGTGGTGGGTTTAGGGGTTCAAGATCGTCAAAGTTTATCTTACTATATGATTTGCTTCTGGGAAGAGTTTGTGATGACTCTAAGGAGCTAAGCTTTTGAACCATGCTTTGGGTTCACCACCAAGACTTTGGGCGAATATTCTCATTCTGACAGTCTCGTCTTGTACCTCTAGGTATTCATAAGCATCAGTCATCCTACTTATATGTTGTTGAGGTGTGGTGGTGTCTTCTCCAGTAAAGTGTGGGATTTTGTCTTGATATTTGTTTGGGAGAGGAGCTAAAGGCGGTGGCAACACCAAAGGTGTGTACCAGGCTGCCATGACTGGAGCTAGTGGATGATGTACAAGATGAGGACTAGTAGGCTGAAGTGAAGTGGTTTGAACAGTGGTGGTTTGACCAGGTGTGGCAGATGAACTTGGACTAGCGATCTGGTTTTGAGCAGATCTGGGATGATAGGAGCCAAACTGATAGAGAAGCTGGAAATCAGGAGGAGTGGTGGGTCTAGGGGTTCAAGATCGTAAAAGTTTATCTTACTATATGATTTGCTTCTGGGAAGAGTTTGTGATGACTCTAATTCAAAAGGTGAATCTAGTAGGATAGTGCGATGTTTAGGTACAGATCTTGCTCTACGGATGGATCTACCAGTAGCTAGATGGTCAGTTTCGAAAGCTTGCCACAGAATCTTCTCTGGGTCATCTACTATGATAGGGGGATTTGGGTCTGGATGGGATCTGGTGTTGATTCTTCGTGAAGCCAGATTTTAGATCCAGAGTTTAGAGAGAGTGGAGTTGGTGAATGTTCTGGATGAATGGTTTTTCTAAAGTTTTACTAAGGTGAAGGATGATCAAAATAAAAGGGATGGATTAGTGGAGTCGCCAGGTGGAAATGGGTTGTTTTTGTGAAGATAGCTATGGTCCGCCACCAGTAACTAATCTGGGAAGGTTTTTGGATTTTCTGAGTTTTAAGTGCAGCCTATGGTTCAAAGTATCCCAGATTTGTTTCAACACTTCGCTAGGGTGATGAGAACAACAAGAGTTTACTTCAAATGGATCTATGGACTGCTTGCTTGTTTATGGTATCTAAAGGACCAAAAGTCTATAAGAGTTTGCTGGACTATTATGTACTCAGTGTCCCACCATCTCTCGCTATGTTAGTGAGCGATGGGATAGGTCTATCAGATAGTAGCCTGGAGTTTTGAAAAAAGTAAGGCTTACTAGAAGTTAGTGGAGTCGCCAGGTGGATTGTCAGTTGTTTTGAGGTATACTTGTATGGTCCACCACCAATAATGTCGAAAACCAATCTAAGGGAGTGTTTTTGGGGTTTTTTGAGTTTTATGTGCCTACAAGGTTTGGAAGAGTTTTCTATAACTGACTCATCATTTTGCTAAGATGGTGAAAAAGCTATTTTCTACCCTTCAGACAATATCTAGATATACTAAGCTTGATTGAGACTTCAAGAGTTACTAAGGTGTACTTAGATTGTCACTAACTCAGAAGGTCCTACTGTGAGTGTCACTATGTTAGTGAGCAGTGGGATAAGTCAATCAGATAGTATTCTTTAAGGTCTCTAAATATTAGGGAAACTAAGTTTTTTAATCACTCAGGGTCCCACCGTGATCGCCATTATGTTAGAGTGGCGATGAGGTGGCTAAAGGCGGGTATTCTTGAAAATAAGGGACTTATAGAGTTCTAAGGTGTCCTTAGATTGTCACTAACTCAAAGTCCCACCGTGATCGCCATTATGTTAGGGTCCCATGATTTGGCCGATTGGCTAGCCAAATGACGATGTAACATCAAACCAAGCTTTGGAGCCCAAGGACCTAGCCTTCCTGGACTCAGAGAGGGCTCTCTCTATATGTGTAAAAGATGTCGGTGTGTTTACTTGTGGTGTTCTGATATTAGGCTAGTTATGAAGTGTGTTTTTTTTAGTTTTTTAGTTTTTAAGTTTGTGAGGGATAAAACTGATCAAATACATAAACTGGATAACAAGATGTAGATAAATTGGGCTATGGGGTCAAACAGGTCAAAGAAGCTATGAGATGATGATGTAAGGCTGCTGTAGGGCCGATTTGATTCACAGTAGAAGGGATCTTTGGGCAAAATGGAGTAAATGGACGTCAAGTTCGTGAAAGACAAGGGATTTCAAGTGTAACTAGTTTATAGCAGACATAAACATGTTATAGCAAGCCATTAATCATGCTAAATGCAACTATGAGCTAATTAATACATAGAAATCAAACATTCCAGCCATACATAGAGGTATAAGACCCTCTAACTTCGGGAAATGGCTATCAGACTTTGGGGAAAACACATAAGACAAACTAACAACTCATAAACTACGCCGAAACGCCTAAACATAGTCTCTAAGTCATTGGGCACTTTGACAAACAAGTTTTCATAGTTTTAGGCAAAGGGCTAGATCGAGACTAGGCCTCCTTGGTTCAACAAGATGATCAACAAATCAGTCAAAGAGAAAGTTTTATGGACAGAACTATGGACAGCTTATAGGTAGGCAGGGAACACCATACATCCTACTCAACATGCATAGCACTTGTAAATAAAACTAGCAAACATTATCCTTAAGTTACTAAAGAGCAGTTAAGAATTCTTTAGCATAACTAAGGAAGAAGAAAACATCAAACTATGAAGATTCAGGAATTTTGAGGTGCCTCAATGGGCATATCTCAAAACTAATCTCTACTGATCTATAGCAGCAAGAAGCATGTATTATGGATGAAAACTAGAAGACAACAACAAAGCAAGAAAAACTATACCATTCTACCATGTCATGGAATCCATCAACAATCCTTCATCATTCCTCAAAAGCATCCAAGAGGCAGTCCAAAAATCATAACACAAGTGTATTCTTCAAAGCTCATATGATCAATGTATTAATTCTTCTCTCAAGTTCAGCCTCTAATTTACAATGAAACCCATGGAATAAATAGGCTTGAGGAAGGAAAACCTCATGGAGCAACTAGCTATCCCATTGGCCAAGTCAAAATATCTAAACTTGTCCTTGAGGCTTTGCAAAGCCCAGGGCACAAAATATCCCATAAAATATCTAAAAAACTGCTAAAAATGGAAATTATATTGACTTTACATCATTTCCCAATGATAAAAATAGCTTAACGCACATTTGGGAAAAGCAGATTTTTTAGGTTCAAAAATTACAAAAATACTTCATATTTATGCCTGAAAAATGTCCCCTGACTTGCTGGATGCAAATGGCAACCTTCCTGATGTCGAAATGAGGCTCATGATAGCTCGTTGGAAATCTCTCTGTGTCTACTTTCCGGCACAACTAGAACCAACTCAATCTGAGGTCCGAAAGTCATCCAAAACTGTACCTGTGTGCAAAAACCCAGAAAATAGCAGACTGCTGATATGGCGGGCAGAACGTGCAAAATGAGGGTGTTTTTCGCCAATTTGAGGGGGCGAATGATCTCCAAATGCCCTGAAAATCGCTGGAGACCTGCTCATAGAATTATGGCATCTATCGGTGTCATCCTCCTCCCTTGACAATTCCTCAAACTGAAATGGCGAAATTATGAGTTTTCGACCAAAAACCCAAAAAATGCCAAAAAACAAAAAGTTGTCAAAAAAGGCCCTAATTTGGCATGCATGACCCTCAAGGGTCCATAGCAACATGCTCCGAAGCTGAGGCCAAAATATCAAGGGCTGATATGCTTTTCCCTTCCTTCCGTGCTAGGCGCTCTCCCTTCTTGGCATGATAGAAGATGTCTTTTTGGGCAATTTCCTCTTGCTAGGAACAATCTTGGTCACTGTTAAGGTGGCAGATTTAGCTTGCTGTTCTTCCTCAATATCTTGTCCAGTTTGTGGCTCAAAAGGTGTTTCAATTTCCTGCCCAACTTGCTGCTCCTCAACTGCTGTCTGCTGCTGTCTCTCATCCGGTATATGCTGCTGTACCTCAATGGCTGCCTGCTGCCCTTCATCATCTATCTGCTGCTGGTGTTCATTGCCCTCTCCTTCTTCCTGTTGACTTGGCTGTCCCTCAACATCCAACAACTGCTGTTCACTGCCCTGTCCTTCTTGCTGCTTTTCACTGCCCTCTCCTTCTTGCTGCTGACTTGGCTGCCCAGTAGTCATTCTGAGTCTTCTAGGTGTAGGCCTACTAGACAAAGGCACTGGGCGATGGACAGGCTGAGTAGGAGACACATGAACAGGAGGGAGAGTGGCAAAATCTGAATGGCTGATGAATAGATCCCATGAAACCTCTTTCTTCTCTAGCTGGTGCATGAAGATAATCTTGATCAAGGAATGATGAAAGAGAGAAGGGATTTGCTGAGGTGGAGCCTTCTTTTGGACAGTGGATGCCATTTTCTCTATGCTCTTGGACAAAAAGTAAGGAAGGTTTAGTTGCCTGCTTCTGGTAAAATGCATCAGTAAGCGGACATGGTAGGCATAAATTCGATTAAACCTTCCTTCACAAGTGAAATATTTCATTATGGCTTTCATAAGCGGAGCATAACTGTCAAGGAGATATGAAAAAGGGAAGATAGCAGTGATACCCTCTCTATGTTCAGGCTTGATGAAAGGTTTGTAATCCTCTAAATCAAGATGAGCTTGTTTAAACCACTTTTCGCCATGATACGGGATCTTGGTAGCCTTGGACACATACCTTGGAGAAATTTTGAAATCAAGATCCGCCACTTGGAAGTGTTTTTGTTTGAATCTCAGGGCGCACAAGTGTGTTAATGGCGAAAAACTCTTGACTTCTTCTATCTTCTGGCAAAAATCAAGGCAACCTACTTCATGGAAATTGAAAAGCACAGATGGGTAAGCATTGATTTCTTCTGTGGAGATAGGCTCATATCTCTTATGTGGACCGCTCCTGTGGTCTTGCTTTGGAGGCATTCTGACTTGAACAAGCTTTGGAAGAGGCAAACTGCCTTCACTGTATGTAAAATGCTCTTCTGGATTGAAACTGTGGCAATATGCTGTTTGGACAGATAAACAATTTGGTTAGGATAGATTGCAACAATGTTTCTTTGAATAAACAACCTCTGCTCTCCTTAAAACCAGCCCTTCACCTCTGGATGCACCTCAGCCAGGTAAATTCCTCAATAGGACACCATCAGTAAAGATGAGACAAAATGCTGTGTAGATTTCCTGTGCACAGTATTGAAAAATTAATTTTCCTTTGGATTTTTTAGGGGCCAATCAACACACCTGTATTTGGTCTTCAAGACAAATATTAATCATAAAAACTCTGCTCTTCAGAAAAGGTCTTCCACCTTGAAAATACCTTTGTCAACAGATTTCTATAGAAGAGTCCATACAGTGGAAGAGAAAGGAGACTTAGGTTAAGTGGAATGTCAGTGCACAGTGCTTAGGAAAAACACCCTTTACTTGCGAAACTAAGAGATCAACCACCATATTTACATCTCTGTCTCATAAAAAAAAAACCTATCCTTCAGAAAGTGTCCTGTTCACCTTTGGAAAAACTCTGTCAACAAATTCTCAGTATGAAATAATATAGTGAAGAAGAGGGGCAGATTGCTAGAAGGAGTTTGCTGTGAGAAATGCTTTGATTACCCTGTTCTTGTGAGTTTTAAGATGTCGACCAATACACCTTACTCCTTGCTCAAGGGGACTTTTAGTCATTAACAACTCTGCCCTGCATAGGTGTGCTAACCTTCAACAATTTGCATATAGGCAATCAACTCTCAGTTAAACAGTCACTGTATTTCTGAACAAGGTAACAGAGTTTTTGGAAAATGCCTCAAAAGGTTTCACCAAGACCTGCAAGAGTCTCTATCTTGCAAAATAGGCAAGACCTCATCTCAAAATAACACCTCTGGTTATGTTAGAAAAGCCCTTACTTTGGATGTAAAACAACTTGTCAATAGGCTTAGAAAAAAACACAAGGCAGTCAACCAATCAAACACAGTGAATACTGTCCCTTTGTGAGGAGCGCGTGCAGCCTTCCTCTGTGGCCTCAATCAGTGAACTTCGGCTTAATCAAGAACCCTTTCCCCTATTAAAACTTCACTGTTTTCTCTATATGTGTGATACCCCATCAAACAGGATCATACACAGGCAAATTTTAATTTCCAGTGTGTGCATACATCCAAACTCACAGTTTATGGAACAATGGTGATAGTCTCTGAAATGAGCTTTATGGTTTTAATAAGGACTGTAGCAGCTTATTTCTTCCCATAACCTGAGCTCCTATTAACCATGTAAACCCTGTTTCTTTATAACAAATTCTCCCCTGCCTTTTATTGTTTTGAAGATGAAACAAATTGCTCTTAATCTCAAAACCAAGTATCTCTGTAGGTGTTTTTCTTTTTGAATGACACAGTTAGCCTTTTATCATATTTCAATACTTAAGATCACCGTGTAGAAAGGACTGTTTTTAGCTATAGTGACAAAGGTCAGAAGGCTTTGAAAGTTTTGAAAACTAGGACAAACCACCCTTGAATTCGATCTTGACCTTGCTAGACAACTTTCTTAGCATATATGGTTGATATATAAACAAGGTCTAACTCAGCAGCCTTGCTCTAACCCTTTCTCTCACACTGTAGTTCAAAACAGGCCTTTAAACCATTCCTGTCACTTAGCAAAACCTTGAAGTCGAGGGGAGAATATATAAAAATACCTTCAATTTTGATGAACACCCGTTTTGAAAGGCTGAAGTAACACCGGAGCCTCTTAAACCTGCGCGGCACTCTTTTGAAAATAGAACGTCGCGCAAGAAAATGCTTGTCGGGTCGGCCTGTCGGGTGGTCGGGCGGCCTGTACAGGCGCGTCGCGCTACTGTACAGGCGCGTCGCGCTAACACAGGAGACCTTTGTAAATCCGCCCCCAGGCGCGTCGCGCAAAAAGGCAGGCGCGTCGCTCGGCCAATAAACGGTGTTCAGCTCTGCAAACTGACCAGAAAACTGCTGCTTTGGTGCTAGGGAGGCACGGGGTTTTGTCTTCAGTTTTGAAAATGAAACAATTTCCCTCGACCTTACTCTCTTATGTCATTTCAAACCTTTTCAACGGTCGCCTTCTTTTGAAATGTGAAGCGGAATTTTGGTTTGGCCTTTTTGCGAAGTTTTCACAGTCTTTTAATCCTTTTAACACCTTAGTGCATTTGCGAAACTGAACTCATAATCTGTGCATGCATTTGAAGGTTTTCAATGCCTTTGGATTTTCTAATCAATGGACCAACTCCTTTATAACAAACAGAAAAGGTTAAAAAAAAAAAACCAAAACTTTGTCTCATGGGTGACATTTCAACACCGATCTTTCAATTTTTGAAAAATAGCTTCACAATCTTCATATCATTTCTGCCACTGTTTTCAACAACACTGGTCACATACATGAGATAGAGTAACCCTTCCTTTAAAACAGTCAAGAGAAAACCTACAAAGTGCTTTGTTATTTGAAGGACAGGGCTAGTTTTGTCAACTTGTTTTAACAGTTCTCGTTCTTTGATAGTTTCTTCAACCTTCATCTACAGTAGGTGCCAAACTTGCTGACCCTATTTGGACTTGATCATGATCTCCTGATTTGATAAGGGCGCCTCTTTTTCCAAAATAATTTCCTGCTTATAGGCACATTACCTATGATGTGTCTGTCCTTTTGAATGATGAGAAAGATGCATTTGTTCCAAACTCCCAAAACTGACAATCTATCAAACCACTTCTTTGTCCACCTATAGAATTGTATACCTATTCATCATGCATTCTATAGCTCAACTTTGACCACTGTTTTACCTTCTTAGTGATAATCTAAAGAAAATCAATCAGAATGTGTCAAAGAGCATTTTGACCAACCTTGGCGACTATTTTGTCATTTAACAGGAGATGGCCTGTGTTCTTCCAATGTGTTTGATGATTGCTGCTTCCAGGTGATTCACAAGCTTCTCCCTGGACTGTAGGTGCACTCTTTTGGTTGCATGCTTTCACACTATACTTCTCTGGTGTGAAGACCTTTTGGCTTTCTTCCTTTGTCTCTTTCCACTGTCTCTTAGATCGATCAGTCTTTAACAATATCCAAGGCTTTGGCCATCTGCTCATAAAAGGAGGAGGCCCTTCACTTGGCGAAGTATATGAGGATTATGTGATAAGGCTGCATGACAAGGGTTTGCTTGATTATGATGGTAAGCAATCAACTTAAAAAACATCAAGACTGGCAACTCTGCTTGCAAACACTACAGTGCTTCAGAAAAACCCTAGCCAAAGTATCCTTGTCTTCCTGTTCTGCTCTGAGGGTGACTGAAATGTCATCATTTGTTTTGGTCATCTCATGACAAACTATTTGAAGGATAGTTTCTGTGACTATGGAGGTCAGTGCCTTTTGAAAAACCAAGAACTTCTTTTTGCCTGTGTAATGGCATTTTTGTCAGCACCTCCTCAATTTGATCTTGTGGAAAGCAGGCTGCTTAAGATTGGAAAGTTTACTGATGACATGCTTTTCTAAAGTTCAACAATTCACATGATTTGAAAGCTTCAGATGACCTCCTTTATCAGACCAGACTCTTTTTTCTTTGAGATAGCATATTTCAAACTCTATCCCTGTTATGATCATCACTCATATTCATAAAACCTGGAGATATTGTTTCACTGTTCAGTAAAAGGCAAACCTGGACTTTTGCAATCTTCAAAGTCAATACTGGCCAGCGCCCTCTGCTTGTGGATGAAGGAGGCGCTCTAACCCTCTGCTTGTAAATGAAGGAGGTTCTGGGCCATGACAATTTACCAGTTTGCTGAGATAGTGGTGTCCCTTTCTTACTGTGATTTTCATGCTGGAAAAAGCTGTAAAGTCTGGATGAGTAGCTTTCTGTTTTGCAGACATATCTCAGGCTCAAGTTACATTTAGAAGCAACTGTTCCTCTAACTGTAAATTCAAGAATTTACTCCATGAGATGAAATTATATTTCCTGCCTTTGTAGAAACCATAGAACACTGTGAAAAACCTAATAGTCAGCTTGAGATTGGGGTTTATGCAGTGCTGAGATCTAGGGATATAAGTGGCGCGACTTAGGGCTGCTTGTCAAATTAATTTGCAAAGTAAGAGGTCAGTCATGGTAGGTCTGTTGCAGATGGAGGCTTTTTGGCTTTTTGATGATTTCCAAGGGTAAAATGTCTTAAAGCGCCACTTCCTAACATAGGGGAGATTTTTGAAACAGATTTGGATTTGCCTTTTGAAGTTGATGGGCAGACCAGTAGGGCTGAAGCTAGATAGGATAGTGGTAATGAGGCTTTGATTTCGACAGGGGTGGATTGAAAAGTAGAAGGGCAAAAAAGTTTTAGGAGGGTTTTCTAGATGACATATTGACATAAGGAAATCAGCTTCTAGAAAACTCAGCTATAGATATAGTCATCACTAACATGTAAAAAAATACTGATGGCTAACAGAGTTCATCTACTGGCTCAGAGACGCCTACGATGAAGACCGAGGCATGTTTACCTCCGCCCAAGGAAACCAGATTTTCTCCCTTTCGCCCGACATCATCAAGCAAGCGCTTCGTTTTCCCACCAGCACCACCTACACTACTTTCAGCGACGAAGCTTTAACTTCCCAGTTTACCAAATCTCCATGGGAGCATCAAAAAAGCTTCATTGCTTCTATTTACAGCAGCCAGGCTACTACCCTTCCCAGAACGGAACTCTTCCCATTAAACCTGTTCAGGGAGGAAGTACAACACATCCTTGCGCTCATTGTAGGTCTGTTAGGTGTAGGTGGGTTGGGGGAAACCTCCAAAGTATGTGTTTTCTTTCTGTGGTTAATGTCTCAGAAGGGGGTTGTCCTAGATATCCCGGGTTACTTATCTGCCAGCATCCACACCCAGTTCCAAGAACTTCCCGAAACCAGTCATTTTCGTTTCTGTTCATTGGTGTTCTATCTTTTCTTGTATCACCATGCAGATAGGTTCGAGCGTTTGGGCTTGGATAGGGTATACGAGGTCAATTCTCAGCCCCGACCTGTTTTTGACTGGAACTCTGCAGTGCGCCAATTGCCAAAAGGGGTGGGTTACTCTAGTTTCCTGAACGATTTCATGTCCATTGCTTACACCATCATTCATGGGTCGCCCTCACCTAGGGTTTTTCCTGAAATGAAGAACTGGCTGCAAGCTGGTAAAATCTAGAGCACTGGGGACTCGTATCTCTCTGATAACTATACCGAAATTCGGGTCTATGGAGCCGAGGTCGCCCCTTACCTGCTACCGGTGTTTCCCGCCCGAAGAGTGTATGCTCTGGAGTATATTCGTCAAGCCCTCAAAGCTGACCAGCTCCACTTCGTCCCTGCTAAGAAATGTTACATACTGAGGCTTCCTACCCAAATCGGCCCGTTCGTCGTGAATTCAAGACACGCCCTTCCCATTTTCGAAAAGCTATTGCAGGGTATGGACCTGAGACAGGGGAAGACTTGGGCTTATGATCCCCAGGAGATTATTTCAAACAGGAGAAAGAGAAATCGGTCCGCACCTTATGTACATGAACCAAGACCGTTTATAGAGTGGAAGGCTAACATGGAAATTTGGCCTTTGGTTTCGCAGATGGAGACAGATTCATCTACCACAGGGGAAGAGGAAGGTATCAACAAAGGCCAAGAAGAGGAAGTCGGTCCTTCAGGAACATGTTCTCCCTCTCGTAAAAAACAGAAAACAGTCTCAAGTGAAGCCGAAATTATAGGAGAGGAACAGCTGCTTGAGCCGTTCATACCATATGCGCCACTTGACAGCAGCAAGGCCAGAATCAAAGTGTTGAGAGACAACACCACCTCCTCCGACTTCACTGAGGTTTCACAGGCCATGGGGGACCATACCTCACTGGTGGCAGCCGAAAGGATCAAGAAAAACAGTATAATTAGAGATAAATACAAAACTGAGCTGGAGGGGTATATAGAAAAGTATCACACCAGGATTTCCACCACCATGAATGTGGATACTGAGCTTCTGGTACTGTCTATGGCCGAAGCCCTTTTGGACCTTGATACAGGTGCCACTAGCTACTGTGTACTCCAACATGCAATTGACATGACTAAGGTGCCATCAACTGATATGTGTAACCTGTTTCAGGTTGTAGCTGATATGCTAAAGGATGAGGTAATGCGAGCTACCATTGCACTGAGGAAACTTGAGAAAAAGCATGAACAGATGAGGACTACCCTGAAGAATGAGCAGGCAAGTGCCCGCGCCCAGGAAAATCGAATACGCAGTCTTCAGGATCAAATCAAAGGGAAAGACAATGGGGAAACAAACCCACATGCCTTTTTAACATACCAATTGCGGAAGGAAGTTACCTCACTGAAAGGCAAAGGCCACATGCCAGCCTCCCAGCATGTGCAGACAACCGAGTTGGCAGAGGTAGAGAAAGAAAAAAGGGAATTGGCCGGCACCTTGTCACAAGAAAGAGAAGAGAAGGAGAGGTTGGCAGGAACAATCACTACTCTTCAGAGTAGTTTGACAGAGCTACAGAACACTTGGGACACACACAGCTGTGCGCCAGCTACGACGCCACCTGAGGCGAGTTCACTTTCAGAAAAGCTGGGCGCAGCGAAAGCTGCAAATGACATACTGGAGAAACAGGCTTCCACTGCAAAGCAAAGGGTCATGGATTTGGAAAAATCCCTGTCAGAGAATACCAGAAGGATAGAAGTATTGCAGAAAGAAATTGAACAGGAAAAGAAAATGAGGGCTGACCAGCAGAAAACTGTAAATGATCTCGAAGCACGCCTAAAAGGTAACCTCACTCTCAGAGAGGGTAGAAAGATTATTTTGTCCGAGATCATTTTAGCTGTAACAAAGCAATGGGAATTTCTGCAAGTCATCGAGGAGATTAAATCTTCAGTACTCTATCTCAGAAGGCGATTTCAGGAAGGGGATATCGATTTAGTCAACAGAGCTCAGCGTGCCAGGGAGTATGTGCCATTCTTGAAAGGGCTGAGAGCTAACGAAGCAGAGCAACACGACATAGTCAGCCGGCACAAAGAGGCCTTAGAATGTCAGAAACTCATCGAAAAGGAATCGGCTCGCGTCGTGGCTTCGAAGGCCTTGCAGCAGTTGATATACACCGTGGACCGGTTTGATGTAGTTTGGGCTGAAATTACGACAGCAGGGCTTCTGACATGTTGGGATTCCACCACCCCTTCTATGCTGCGACCATTACCGGAATATGAAGCATGCCTGAAGCAAGAAAGGGACCAGACAGATGCCATGTCAGATAAAACCACCTGGCTCAAGGCCAAAACCATGATCGCATCACTGCGACCAGAGTTTGATCTTCTTCACTTGTTAAACCATAAAGTCCCTACTGAGGCAAATCCGAGTGATATCACTGAGGCTTTCATCAGGGTAGAAGTATTTGCAATGATGCCTGAGCCTGCCGCAGACAGTCAGCAGAGGTGTGCCCAGTTCATTAGCCAAATTTCCAGTTCATCCGCAAACGCGCCGCCACTAGTATCAGCAACAGCCTTGACCCCTTCTCACAAATGATGAATTTTTATTTCATGATTCGGCCCTCGTGGCCTTTTTACTTTTTACTGAATTAGTTACTTTTTAAAGTTTCGAGTGGGCTACTTGCTCGACTCTAGCATTTTATCTTTTTATCAGACTACTGTTTAACTTTCTGTTGTAAAAACGGCCAAGTGCCTAACTATCCATGATGAGAGGCCTGATTCATCATCGTGAGTTTTGTTGTTTTGATAAGGACCTTTAACAGATTTTGGTCATGCGAAGAAGATATTTTCTCAAAAAATATCTTCTCGCTGAGATAGGAAGAGGTCTATATAAGTAAGATCGAATGAGAAAAAAGGGTTCCAGATTTTCTGAAGAAACTTGCCGTGTAAGAATATTTTGTATGCTTGTGGTCGAATTATAAATGCAAATGCACAGAGCCCGTAGGGTCTTAGTGAAGAGAAGTTCTATTTTATGTGAGGATTCCGGTTTGGATGTTGTATGGTCTGTGACTCTTTCTTCGTAGTATTGTTTCATTGTCTATCTCACTGTATCCATTTTCTTTATATCATGTTTTGGAATGCGAGTGACTCGCCAGTTCCGACATAAATTTATCGTTATGTGGTACTTATATGAGACTGGTCTAGCTGCTTTAAATATGGCTCATGCATGATATGGTGTTTCGTTTTACACTTCATTCAGATTTCCTCTGTATTGAATATCGTGGAATCTTATTCGTTCAGAACTGATTGGTATGTATGGATTCTTAGTTCTTAAGCCCATGCTATAGCAAAATATGTTTTCCGAGTACCATTCCATTGGAAATTAGTGCACCTCTTGTACCTTCTGCACCGTAAACGCCTTGATTTAACAATCCCTATATAACATTTGGAAACTGGCCCTCCTTGATGAAAGCTGTTTCTAAGCTGTCTGATGCATCTGTGTAAGTAATTCTCCTCTTGCCTCTGCATGTTTTTATATGTTGCTGATCTAAAAGCTGTCTGGTCCCATATAATTTTGTGACTCATCAGAGCAGTTGATATGGTAAAGAGCCCTGAGCTGATAGTTGTCTTAGGATATACCTTACACTCTTTACTAGCTAAGATGTCCTAGACACTGGTCTCTGAGAACTCGAGGCTGTCTCTAGGAACGAAAACTTCTTTTTGGCGCCGTTGCCGGGGAACGAAGTTGATAAAAATTGAAATCCCTGGGCCTCAACAAAACCCTATTTCACTCTTCAATTAGGTGAGAATGGAGAGTTGATAGTTGTATATCCCTCACCTTGGCGACTCCACATTCGTTTTGCCTGCTAAATCTCTTTGCAGTCCTGGCTCCTCGGAAGCCACACCTTAGTTCAGATACTTCTCAGCCAAAGACACCCTCTGTGTTTGACCTAGAAATAATTTTACATAGAAGAAGATGGAGGGGGAGACCATTTGTTCAAACAGAGATTCCACCACTCTCTCTAGAAGACCTTCTTCTTCCTCTTCTCAGGTTGCCCAGTGGCAAGATTCTAACTCCGCTCTGGGTGAAACCGGCTATTACTCAGACTATCTACCCTCGAGAAATATCCAAGTTAAGGATGAGGCTGAGTCAGTAGATACCACCCGTTACACATTTCATCCTACTCCATAGGTCGAGGAAGTTAAATAAGTCACAGAAGTATCTGTTGTTACCACTCCACCCTTGTCTCGATCATCCCAAGCTGCTGTTCATTATATTCCTATCATCATTCACACATCACTTCCACCCACCCCTCCACTTACTCACCAAGCCCTCTTGTTACCACCTCCTCCAATGGCTAATGTCCCTGGCTTCCTGTAAAACATATACGCTCCTCTGGAGCTACCTGCAGTATTAAATGACATGCCACAAGATTATTTAAAGATTCTTCCCAGATTTAGTGGTGAGAATGAGATTGAAGCCCGGAAACATATCGAAGTCTTTTGCTCTTTTGCAGAGAATCTCAATGTCGAACATCTGGACGTAGTCCTAAGGCTGCTTGTGCAATCCTTAGATCGGGAAGCTAGAAAGTGGTTCAAGACACTTGGAGCTCATTCTGTCAATACGTGGGAGGGAATGGAGGATACTTTCCTCAAAAAATGGGGAGAAAAGAAAGATCATGGTAATATTCTTACTGAATTCAATACTCTAAAAAAGAAGCATAATGAAGGGGTGTCAGAGTTTATTAAAAGATTTAAAAAATTGTACCTGAGTCTCCCCGTCGACATGAAGCCTCAGCAGACCGCTGCCAAGGTTGTTTTTGTGGCAGCGTTTGATTCTGAATTCGGTTTCTCCTTGAGAGAAAGAAAGCCAGCCACTCTGGATGATGCACAGACCGACGCATTGGAGATAGAAGCAAAATTTTCCTCTACTAGAAAATCCAAAGGGAAACATGAACAAGATGCTAGAAGAAGGGGAAAAGAGGAAGTATCCACCTCAAGCCAAGACAGAGATTCGGCTAATGAAAAGATCGAAGAAATGAACAAGATGATCAAGAATCTCTTAAGTAAGCTGATCAAGCTTGAGATGGAGGCCAAGAATTCAACCCCAAAGAATTTCCAAAATGCTCCAAACAGGGGATTAAATCCTCAATACAGAAAGCCACCCTTGCAGATACTGCAGAGGGGACAGAAGGAGCAGCAATATCAGGTACCTCATCCTCTATACTTGGAGGGGCAAGTAGAGGGTTCCACTGAGGACCCTGCCTACGAACAAGAGGAGGCATGCCTTTTTTTCTCAAACAGTAATGACATAGAATGTCCTGTACATCAAAGTGAAGAAGAGGAAGTACAAGCTCACTTGGAAGTGAATGCCAATGAAGATACCGAAGAGCCTGAGATTGATGACTACTGCAAGCAGTTCGTTGATTTCATGCAAGCTCAGTTCAATAGAAGATATGACCTCAGGTCCTCTAGAAAGAGAACTCGCACTCAGGATCAAGACGAGGACACACCTCAAGAAGAGGCACCTGCACAGAAGGAGGTCACTCCTCAAAAACCCCCAGAAAAAGGTAAGAGGCCTCTTAACCAACCTCTACAATCTGATACTCTAATGCCTTCATCTTCGCAAGTAACTGCGCCCCCTAAGGTCGAGCCCATTGTAAAAGAAGTTAAGCCTCCCCTCCAAAGCAAAGATTTAAAAGAAAAAGAAGTGTCAATAGATAATTCTTCATCTGTCTTTAGTTTACCAAAAGAACTTGAAAAAGTGAAAATCCCAGTTCCCTTGACTGAGCTATTGAAACAGCTAGCATATCAGTCCCAAGTCACATCCTTCATGCTTCCTCTAGAATTAACACACATTCCAGATAGTCTCAACTTGCAAGAAGAAACTCCTATGGTTGTTTTTGGCTCGCATGTAGAGGAATTGGATGCCGACACTCCACCTTTTTATGTGTCTTTAGTAATACATGACCTGCGCCTGCATAAATGCATGTTAGATTCAGGAGCCTCTCATAATCTTTTACCCCTTTCAGTCATGGAGCAACTAGGACTACATATCACCCGCCCTTACAAAGACCTTTACTCATTTGACTCCAAAAGAGTTAAGTGCCTGGGCATGATAAAAGACTTGGTGGTTAACCTGGCTCAGATCCCAGCAAAAAGTGTAGTGATGGATATAGTGGTGGCTGACATCCCAGCTCGCTTCGGCATGTTACTATCAAGATCTTTGGGAACCAAAATTGGGGGATCAATTAAGCTGGATCTGACATATGCCACTATCCCTGTATTTGGCGGCCAAGAGAGGAGGCTGTACAAAGAGACTAGATTATTTAAGACAGTCACTGAAGTGGATGATTCAGTGAATTCTCCGGTTTATAGCATGGAGGGGGATTTCTCATGCTTAATGCTTGAGGAAGATCAGGAGTATGCACATGAACCATCATTTTTCCAGATTAGGACAGAACAGTTCAAAGAAAATCCCGAATCAGAAATCTGGACGCTTCACTTTGATGGAGCCAACTCTAGAGAAGGAAACGGAGCTGGGGTGTTATTGATTTCGCCTGCAGGAAGATGGGTGCCCATATCTTTCAAGCTGGAGTATGAAGCCACAAATAACATGGCCGAATATGAAGCACTCTTACTTGGGTTGCAGACAGCCAGGAGCATGAACATACAAAGTTTAAAAGTTCTGGGAGATTCAGAACTAGTAGTCAGGCAGTTGAAAAATCAGTGTCAAGCTAAACATCCTAGGCTAAGAGCCTATAGGAATGAAGTCTGGGATCTGGTGGATAACTTTTTCTTAGCATTTAATATCCAGTTCATGCCTCGGGAGCAAAACAGAATGGCAGATTCTCTAGCAGTGGCTGCTAGTACTTTTCGGCCACCTCAAAACCCTCTATTGAGATATGAGATTGAGGTGCGTTATAGGCCATCAATCCCAGATAACATCAAGCACTGGAAAGTATTCGAAGATGATGAGCAAGCCAAGAGATTCTTGGAAACAGTTGGGGAGTTCTCCAACATGGAGATCGACATGTGTGAAGAAGAAGGGACTGAAGAAACATCAGGAAACAAATGGGAAGAAAGGGTAGCAGGTCAGCAGTTTCTACAGTTGAAAGGGAATGTTATTCCCCGAGGGCTAGTGCCTTTGGAAAGGATGTTTAACAAGAATGATGTTCCCTTACAACCAAACAAAGTTGTAGAAGAAAATCAGGTTGAGGACCTGAATCTGGGCACTGAGGCTGACCCTAAAATCGTGAGGCTGTCTAAGAAGGTCCCGAGAGAATATAAACAACTGTATCAGAAGTTATTTCAGTCCTATAAGGATGTGTTTTCTTGGTCATATCAAACCTAAAAACCTTCGATGTCAGCATTATGCAGCATAATATTCCACTAAAGGGAGATGTAAAGCCACATAAGCAAAAGCTTAGACAGATAAATCCACTATTGCTACCTTCTATAGAGAAAGAAATTAAGAAACTGCTGAAGGCTAAAATCATTGTACCATTGAGGTACTTTGAGAGGGTAGCTAATCTAGTCCCTGTACGGAAGAAGAGTGGAGAAATAAGACTATGGGTTGATTTTAGGAACCTGAACAGGGCTTCATTGAAAGATAATTACCCACTGCCAAAGATGGATCACATATTGCAGAAAGTGGTAGGGGCTGCCCGGATGTCGATGATGGATGGGGTCTCTGGGTATAATCAGGTAGCTGTGTTGCCAGAAGATCAAAAGAAGACGGCCTTCACCACCACATGGGGAACATTTATGTATGCCAGAATGCCTTTTGGGCTGATTAACGCAGGGGCCACTTTCTAGAGGGCCATGGATATTGCTTTTATTGGAGAACAGGACCAGTTTGTAGTGGTATATCTGGACGACATTACTGTGTTTTCAAAGGATGATGCAGAGCACATAGAACACCTACGTAGAACCTTTGAGAAGTGTAGAAGTATGGCCTCTCCCTTAACCCACAGAAGTCTTTGTTTGCACTAGAAGAGGGTAAGCTCCTGGGACACATTGTAACTAAAGATGGAGTAAAGATAGACCCCAAAAGAGTGGGAGTCATAAATAGCATTGCCCTGCCCAGAAACAAGAAGGAAGTTCAGGTGTTCCTAGGTCATATAAACTTCCTGAGGAGATTCATCCCTAACTACGCTGAGATAGTTAGGCACATAACTGATATGCTAAAGAAGAATAATGAAGTGAAATGGTCGCCAGAGTCAAGGGAAGCTTTTTCCAGAATTAAAAATGCATTTATTGAAGCTTCTGTGTTAGCCGGGCCAGATTATGCCAAACCATTTATGATCTTCTCTTTTGCATCCCCCCACACAGTAGCTGGAGTTTTGTTGCAGAAAAACGAAGAGGGGTATGAACAGCCTATTGCCTTTTTCAGTCAGGTGCTTTGGGATGCTGAACTGAAATATAACATATTGGAGAAGCAAGCGTATGCTCTGGTGAAATCCCTCAATGCTTTCCGAATGTATGTTTTGCAGTCCCACATCACTGCATTTGTTCCTATAGCAGCCGTTAAAGACATTCTTATCCAGGGGGACAGTGAAGGAAAAAGAGGAAAGTGGATAGTGAAAATACAGGAATACGAGTTAGATATTTTTCCTACCAAATTAATCAAGGGGCAAGGTTTAGCTAAGATCCTGTCTGAATCAATTTGTCTATGAAAACAAATGAAGGTACTGGAGCAGAGGAGGAAGCACAGAGAATAGAAATAGCCTCCCAGAAGGTACATATGAAGTACCTTATCAGCCCGTGGTACAAAGAGTTGGTAGAGTACCTCCTAACCCTCAGTTGCCCGCCCAGCTATGAGAAGACTAAATACAGATCACTGAGATTGAAGTCACAGAAGTATATGGTTGCAAACAGTCGGTTGTATTGGCGGGATCCCTCTGGTATCCTACTCCTATGTCTTATGGAAGAGGAGGTGGAGAGTATAATGGCTGAATTCCACGAGGGCATTTGTGGGGGCCATTATAGTTGGAGGGCTACTGCTCACAAGATTATGAAGGCGGGCTTCTTCTGGCCTAAACTGTTTGGAGACATATTCGCTCGAGTTAGAGCCTGTGAGAAGTGTCAGAGGTTTGCCGAGAGACAGAAACTAGCACCGCTCCCCATGATCCCTGTCCACGTAGATGAGCCATTCCAGCAGTGGGGAATCGACTTCATAGGAGAAATACATCCCCCTTCAAGTGGACAACATAAATGGATATTGACTGCCACCGATTACTTTACGAAATGGGTGGAAGCTGTACCTGCTAGGAATGCAACTGACACTGTGGTAATAAAAATCATGGAGGAACATATCATATCCAGATTTGGTTGTCCCGCTAAGATAGTAACTGACAATGCACAAGCCTTCAAATCCACAAAATTTGTCAGCTTCTGCCAGCAGTATAATATTGCACTGGGTCACTCCATTGCTTACTACCCCTAAGGAAATGGCCTTGCAGAGTCTTCGAATAAAACTCTGGTCCGAGCACTGAAGAAGACAATCAACGAGAATCAGAAGAATTGGGATTCTCAACTGAAGTTCGCTCTGTGGGCTAACAGAATCACTAGCAAGAGGGAAACCGGGAAGTCCCCATACGAATTATTTTACGGGAGAGTAGCAGTTTTTCCTGTGCAGTTGGCTCTACCGGTAGCTCAGTTCATGCAAGAAAGTCAGGAAGAACCGGATGACGTGACTAGAAGAATTAACCAGCTGGTGGAGCTCGAAGAAACGCGTAGTCAGGTAAATCAGAGACTAGAGGCATACTAGGAGAAAATGAAAGAGTTGTTTGATCAACACGCCAAAGACATAAAGCTACAGATAGGGGACTTAGGACTCAGGTGGGACGTACGAAGGGCTGATAAGGGCAAACACGGGAAATTCGATCCCCTCTGGTTCAACCCTTTCAAAATTGCAGAACAAGGTGGCAATAATACTTTTAGGTTGGAGAATTTGCAGGGGGGTTTGCTAGACGCCCCTGTTAATGGTGAGTTCCTCAAGCCTTATTTCCAGTACTGACTTAGGTCGAGAAAGCCTGATGTATCATATTGTATATTATTTCCTGTTTTAAGCGTTGTTTGAATAATGTTGATTGATGGTGAATCATGAAGAAGAGGTAAAAAGTAGAAAAGGATGAGAAGTGGCGTTCACAAGAAGACAAACAGGTGGTCTGCGTAGTTCTCGACACATTCAAGGATGAACGTGCCGTCCCCAGGTGGAGCCAATGTTGTTTAAACTTTAACATTAGTCATTGGTTTATTAAAATGTTGACAAGTCATGCATTGAACATTGTATCAAATGGTGAAATACTTCAAAAGTTGGTCGAAACGAAACAAGGTAACGAAAGTCACGTGCATAAAAGCCAAAGGCGGTATTAATACGAAAAGGCTGGAGTATAAAGCGAAAAGGCTAACGGAAACACAAAAGTGCAAAGAAGCGGTACAGAGAGCGCAAAACACAAATATTAAAAGAATTACCACCGCGTGAATATGCACACAAGGGAAATTATGAGGGGGTCGAGCAGCGAGGAAGGGAAGAGACCCATACCCCCGCAGAATTGTGATAGCGTGGTGTGGTGGGGACCCAAGGCTAGAAGGAGGTGGCATGAGCGTGTCGCATGATAGGGTGACGTGGCGGAACGAAATGTGGACCCTTACAGCTGGTAGGTTATGTATTTAATTCGCTTTGGGGATAATATGTTTCAGGAGTTATACGGGGCATGCGGGAAAAGAGGTAAGGTAAGTCCTAGATGAGCTGGTACTGAGGCCCGTACCAGTAGTAAACCCGGCACGCGGTGTTCACCTGTCCCCAAATAACACCCAATCCCTACACGCCGCGTGCCCCATTGTCAGTGTCCTTACGACACTTGCCCTACCTATTTCACTTCTACCCCTTCCCGCCTCAGAATTACCAGTCTTCACAACAGTTTCCCGTAGTTTTCTGCGGTAAAAGTCTCAGGTCTTCCGGTTACGGTATATACCAAGCGGGAACAAGTACCGGGTTTACCCAATCATCACCAGACTACCCTCTGCGTCGCTTTCCCAAGCAAATCTACCTCTTGTGCAGGTACTCCGTCCCTTTCAATTCCCTTTGTTTTCCTTTCGTTTCTCTTTTCAGCTTTCATATGTCAGTCATGGGAAGGGGCACACCCAAGAAAAACGAACCAGAGACTCCCCAGGTCCGAGAAACCAGAAACCCTCCCAGGTTCGAGCCTTTCATCGACAAGCAAGCTAGAGTCTGCGACCACCAGTGCCCTTTCCCCATTAGCAGTATAAGGCCTGAGCTTTTTTCGCGTCATGTCCATAATAGGGATCGATATCGGGTGGTTGTGTCAGGCTTTTACCATCAGATTACCCCCCCAGTCTTCCCGGTGGTTGAGTTCATCTACTGGCTCAGAGACGCCTACGATGAAGACCGAGGCACGTTTACCTACGCCCAAGGAAACCAGATTTTCTCCCTTTCACCCGACATCATCAAGCAAGCCCTCCGTTTTCCCACCAGCGCCACCTACACTGCTTTCAGCGATGAAGCTTTAACTTCCCAGTTTACCAAATCGCCATGGGAGCATCAAAAAAGCTTCATTGCTTCTATTTCTAGCAGCCAGGCTACTACCCTTCCCAGAACGGAACTCTTCCCATTAAACCTGTTCAGGGAGGAAGTACAACTCATCCTTGCACGCATTGCAGGTATGTTAGGTGTAGGCGGGTTGGGGGAAACCTCCAAAGTATGTGTTTTCTTTCTGTGGTTAATGTCTCAGAAGGGAGTTGTCCTAGATATCCTGGGTTACTTATCTGCCAGCATCCACACCCAGTTCCAAGAACTTCCCGAAACCAGTCATTTTCGTTTTTGTTCATTGGTGTTCTATCTTTTCTTGTATCAGCATGCAGATAGGTTCGAGCGTTTGGGCTTGGATAGGGTATACGAGGTCAATTCTCAGCCCCGACCTATTTTTGACTGGAACTCTGAAGTGCGCCAATTGCCAAAAGGGGTGGGTTACTCTAGTTTCCTGAACGATTTCATGTCCATTGCTTACACCATCATTCATGGGTTGCCCTCACCTAGGGTTTTTCCTGAAATGAAGAACTGGCTGCAAGATGGTAAAATCCAGAGCACTGGGGACTCGTATCTCTCTGATAACTATACCAAAATTTGGGTCTATGGATCCGAGGTCGCCCCTTACCTGCTACTGGTGTTTCCCGCCCGAAGAGTGTATGCTCTGGAGTATATTCGTCAAGCCCTGAAAGCTGACCAGCTCCACTTCGTCCCTACTAAGAAAGGTTACATACTGAGGCTTCCTACCCAAATCGGCCCGTTTGTCGTGAATTCAAGACACGCCCTTCCCATTGTCGAAAAGATATTGCAGGGTATGGACCTGAGACAGGGGAAGACTTGGGCTTATGATCCCCGGGATATTATTTCAAATAGGAGAAAGAGAAATCAGTCCGCACCTTATGTACATGAACCAAGACCGTTTATAGAGTGGAAGGCTAACATGGAAATTTGGCCTTTGGTTTCGCAGATGGAGACAGATTCATCTGCCATAGGGGAAGAGGAAGGCATCAAAAAAGGCCAAGAAGAGGAAGTCGGTCCTTCAGGAACAGGTTCTCCCTCTCGTAAAAAACAGAAAACAGTCTCAAGTGAAGCCGAAATTATAGGAGAGGAACAGCTGCTTGAGCCGTTCATACCATATGCGCCACTTGACAGCAGCAAGGCCGGAATCAAAGTGTTGAGAGACAGCACCACCTCCTTCGACTTCACTGAGGTTTCACAGGCCATGGGGGACCATATCTCACCGGTGGCAGCCGAAAGGATCAAGAAAAACAATATAATTAGAGATAAATACAAAACTGAGCTGGAGGGGTATGTAGAAAAGTATCACACCAGGATTTCTGCCACCATGAATGTGGATACTGAGCATCTGGTACTGTCTATGGACGAAGCCCTTTTGGACCCTGATACAGGTGCCACTAGCTACTGTGTACTCCAACATGCAATTGACATGACTAAGGTGCCAGCAACTTATATGTGTAATCTGTTTCAGGTTGTAGCTGATATGCTAAAGGATGAGGTAATACGAGCTACCATTGCACTGAGGAAACTTGAGAAAAAGCATGAACAGATGAGGACTACCCTGAAGAATGAGCAGGCAAGTGCTCGCGCCCAGGCAAATCGAATACGCAGTCTTCAGGATCAAATCAAAGGGAAAGACACTGGGGAAACAAACCCGCAGGCCTTTTTAATAGACCAATTGCGGAAGGAAGTTACCTCACTGAAAGGAAAAGCCCACATGCCAGCCTCCCAGCATGTGAAGACAGTCGAGTTGGCACAAGTAGAGAAAGAGAAAAGGGAATTTGTTGGCACCTTGTCACAAGAAAGAGAAGAGAAGGAGAGGTTGGCAGGAACAATCGCTACTCTTCATAGTAGGTTGACAGAGCTACAGAACACTTGGGACACACACAGCTGTGCGCCAGCTACAACGCCACCTGAGACGAGTTCACTTTCAGAAAAGCTGGGCACAGCGAAAGCTGCAAATGACATACTGGAGAAACAGGCTTCCACTGCAAAGCAAAGGATCACAGATTTGGAAAAATCCCTGTCAGAGAATACCAAAAGGATAGAAGTATTGCAGAAAGAATTTGAACAGGAAAAGAAAATGAGGGCTGACCAGCAGAAAACTATAAATGATCTCGAAGCACACCTAAAAGGTAACCTCACTCTCAAAGAGGGTAGAAAGATTATTTGGTTCGAGATCATTTTAGCTGTAACAAAGCAATGGGAATTTCTGCAAGTCATTGAGGAGATGAAATCTTCAGTACTCTATCTTAGAAGGCGATTTCAGGAAGGGGATATCGATTTAGTCAATAGAGCTCAGTGTGCCAGGGAGTATGTGTCATTCTTGAAAGGGCTGAGAGCTAACGAAGCAAAGCAACACGGCATAGTCAGCCGGCACAAAGAGGCCTTAGAATGTCAGAAACTCATCGAAAAGGAATCGGCTCGCGTCGTGGCTTCGAAGGCCTTGCAGCAGTTGATATACACCGTGGACCGGTTTGATGCAGTTTGGGTTGAAATTACGACAGCAGGGCTTCCGACGTGCTGGGATTCCACCAGCCCTTCTATGCTGCGACCATTACCAGAATATGAAGCATGCCTGAAGCAAGAAAGGGACCAGACAGATGCCATGTCAGATAAAACCACCTGGCTCAAGGCCGAAACCATGATCGCATCACTGCGCCGAGAGTTTGCTCTTCTTCACTTGTTAAATCATAAAGTCCCTACTGAGGCAAATCCGAGTGATCTCACTGAGGCTTTCATCAGGGTAGAAGGATTTGCAATGATGCCTGAGCCTGCCGCAGATAGTCAGCAGAGGTGTGCCCAGTTCATTAGCCAAATTTCCAGTTCATCCGCAAACGCGCCGCCACCAATATTAGCAACAGCGTCGACCCCTTCTCACAAATGATGAATTGTTATTTCATGATTCGGCCCTCGTGTCATTTTTACTTTTTACTGAATTAGTTACTTTTTAAAGTTTCGAGTGGGCTACTTGCTCCACTCCAGCATTTTATCTTTTTATCAGACTACTGCTTAACTTTCTGTTGTAAAAACGGCCAAGTGCCTGACTATCCATGATGAGAGGCCTGATTCCTCATCGTGAATTTTTTTGTTTTGATAAGGACCTTCAACAGATTTTGGTCATGCGAAGAAGATATTTTCTCAAAAAATATCTTCTCGCTGAGATAGGAAGAGGTCTATATAAGTAAGATCGAATGAGAAAAAAGGGTTCCAGATTTTCTGAAGAAACTTGCCGTGTAAGAATATTTTGTATGCTTGTGGTCGAATTATAAATGCAAATGCACAGAGTCCGTAGGGTCTCAGCGAAGAGAAGTTCTATTTTATGTGAGGATTCCGGTCTGGATGTTGTATGGTCTGTGACTCTTTCTTCGTAGTATTGTTTCATTGTCTATCTCACTGTCTCCATTTTCTTTATATCATGTTTTGGAATGCGAGTGACTCGCCAGTTCCGATATAAATTTATCGTTATGTGGTACTTATATGAGACTGGTCTAGCTGCTTTAAATATGGCTCATGCATGATATGGTGTTTTGTTTTACACTTCATTCAGATTTCCTCTGTATTGAATATCGTGGAATCTTATTCGTTCAGAATTGATTGGTATGTATGGATTCTTAGTGCTTAAGCCCATGCTATAGCAAAATATGTTTTCCGAGTACCATTCCATTGGTAATTAGTGCACCTCTTTTACCTTCTGCACCGAAAATGCCTTGATTTAACAATCCCTATATAACATTTGGAAACTGGCCCTCCTTGATGAAAGCTGTTTCTAAGCTGTCTTATGCATCTTTGTAAGTAATTCTCCTCTTGCCTTTGCATGTTTTTATATGTTGCTGATCTGAAAGCTGTCTGGTCCCATCTAATTTTGTGACTCATCAGAGTAGTTGATATGGTAAAAAGCCCTGAGCTGATAGTGGTCTTAGGATATACCTTACACTCTTTACTAGCTAAGATGTCCTAGGCACTGGTCTCTGACAACTCGAGGCTATCTCTAGGAACGACAACTTCTTTTTGGCGCCGTTGCCGGGGAAAGAAGTTGATAAAAAATGAAATCCCTAGGCCTCAAAAAAACCCTATTTCACTCTTCAATTAGGTGAGCATGGAGAGTTGAGAGTTGTATATCCCTCACCTTGGCGACTCCACATTCGTTTTCCCTGCTAAATCTCTTTGCAGTCCTGGCTCCTCGGAAGCCACACCTTAGGTCAGATACTTCTCAGCCAAAGACACCCTCTGTGTCTGACCCATAAAGAATTTTACATAGAAGAAGCTGGAGGGGGAGACCATTTGTTCAAACAGAGATTCTACCACTCTCTCTAGAAGACCTTCCTTCTTCCTCTTCTCAGGTTGCCCAGTGGCAAGATTCTAACTCCGCTCTGGGTGAAACCGGCTATTACTCAGACTATCTACCCTAGGGAAATATCCAAGTTAAGGACGAGGCTGAGTCAGTAGATACCACCCGTTACACATTTCATCCTACTCCAGAGGTCGAGGAAGTTAAAGAAGTCACAGAAGTATCTGCTGTTACCACTCCACCCTTGTCTCGATCATCCCAAGCTGCTGTTCATTATATTCCTATCATCATTCACACCTCACTTCCACCCACCCCTCCACTTACTCACCAAGCCCTCTTGTTACCTCCTCCTCCAATGGCTAATGTCCCTGGCTTCCTGCAAAACAGATACGCTCCTCTGGAGCTACCTGCAGTATTAAATGACATGCCACAAGATTATTTAAATATTCTGCCTAGATTCAGTGGTGAGAATGAGATTGAAGCCCAGAAACATATCGAAGTCTTTTGCTCTTTTGCAGAGAATCTCAATGTCGAACATCTGGACGTAGTCCTAAGGCTATTTGTGCAATCCTTAGATGGGGAAGCTAGAAAGTGGTTCAAGACACTTGGAGCTCGTTCTGTCAATACATGGGAGGGAATGGAGGATACTTTCCTCAAAAAATGGGGAGAAAAGAAAGATCATGGTAATATTCTTACTGAATTCAATACTCTAAAAAAGAAGCATAATGAAGGGGTGTCAGAGTTTATTAAAAGATTTAACAAATTGTACCTGAGTCTCCCCGCCGACATGAAGCATCAGCAGACCGCTGCCAAGGTCGTTTTTGTGGCAGCGTTTGATTCTGAATTCGGTTTCTCCTTGAGAGAAAGAAAGCCATCCACTCTGGATGATGCACAGACCGACGCATTGGAGATAGAAGCAAATTTTGCCTCTACTGGAAAATCCAAAGGGAAACATGAACATGATGCTAGAAGAAGGGGAAAAGAGGAAGTATCCACCTCAAGCCAAGACAGAGATTCGACTAATGACAAGATCGAAGAAATGAACAAGATGATCAAGAATCTCTCAAGTAAGCTGATCAAGCTTGAGATGGAGGCCAAGAATTCACCCCCAAAGAATTTCCAAAATGCTCCAAACAGGGGATTCAATCCTCAATACAGAAAGCCACCCTTGCAGATACTGCAGAGGGGACAGAAGGAGCAGCAAGATCAGGTACGGCATCCTCTATACTTGGAGGGGCAAGTAGAGGGTTCCACTGAAGACCCTGCCTACGAATAAGAGGATGCATGCCTTGTTTTCTCAAACAGTAATGACATAGAATGTCCTGTACATCAAAGTGACGAAGAGGAAGTACATGTTCACTTGGAAGTGAAGGCCAATGAAGATACCGAAGAGCCTGAGATTGATGACTACTGCAAGAAGTTCGTTGATTTCATGCAAGCTCAGTTCAATAGAAGATATGACCTCAGGTCCTCCAGAAAGAGAACTCACACTCAGGATCAAGAGGAGGACACACCTCAAGAAGAGGCACCTACACAGAAGGAGGTCACTCCTCAAAAACCCCCAGAAAAAGGTAAGAGGCCTCTTAACCAACCTCTACAATCTGATACTCTAATGCCTTCATCTTCGCAAGTAACTGCACCCCCTAAGGTTGAGCCCATCGTAAAAGAAGTTAAGCCTCCCCTCCAAAGCAAAGATTTAAAAGAAAAAGAAGTGTCAATAGATAAGTCTTCATCTGTCTTTAGTTTACAAAAAGAACTTGAAAAAGTGAAAATCCCAGTTCCCTTGACTGAGATATTGAAATAGCCAGCATATCAGTCCCAAGTCACATCCTTAATGCTTCCTCCAGAAGTAACACACATTCCAGATAGTCTCAACCTGCAAGAAGAAAGGCCTATGGTTGTTTTTGGCCCGCATGTAGAGGAATTGGATGCCACCACTCTACCATTTTATGTGTCTTTAGTAATACATGACCTGCTCCTGCATAACTGCATGTTAGATTCAGGAGCCTCTCATAATCTTTTACCCCTTTCATTTATGGAGCAACTAGGACTACAAATCACCCACCCTTACAAAGACCTTTACTCATTTGACTCCAAAAGAGTTAAGTGCCTGGGCATGATAAAAGACTTGGTGGTTAACCTGGCTCAGATCCCAGCAAAAAGTGTAGTGATGGATATAGTGGTGGCTGAAATCCCAGCTCGCTTTGGCATGTTACTATCAAGATCTTGGGGAACCAAAATTGGGGGATCGATTAAGCTAGATCTGACCTATGCCACTATCCCTGTATTTGGCGGCCAAGAGAGGAGGCTGTACAGAGAGACTAGATTTGTTAAGACAGTCACTAAAGTGGATGATTCAGTGAATTCTCTGGTTTATAGCAGGGAGGGGGATTTCTCATGCTTAATGCTTGAGGAAGATCAGGAGTACGCACATGAACCATCATTTTTCCAGATCAGGACAGAACAGTTCAAAGAAAGTCCCGAATCAGAAATCTAGACGCTTCACTTTGATGGAGCCAACTCTAGAGAAGGAAATGGAGCTGGGGTGTTATTGATTTCACCTGCAGGAAGATGGGTGCCCCTATCTTTCAAGCTGGAGTATGAAGCCACAAATAACGTGGCCAAATATGAAGCACTCTTACTTGGGTTGCAGATAGCCAGGAGCATGAACATACAAAGTTTAAAAGTTCTAGGAGATTCAGAACTGGTAGTCAGGTAGGTGAAAAATCAGTGTCAAGCTAAACATCCTAGGCTAAGAGCCTATAGGAATGAAGTCTGGGATCTGGTGGAGAAATTTTTCTTAACATTTAATATCCAGTTCATGCCTCGGGAGCAAAACAAAATGGCAGATTCTATAGCAGTGGCTGCTAGTACTTTTCGGCCACCTAAAAACCCTCTATTGAGATATGAGATTGAGGTGCGTTATAGGCCATCAATCCCAGAAAACATCAAGCATTGGCAAGTATTCGAAGAAGATGAGCAAGCCAAGAGATTCTTGGAAACAGTTGGGGAGTTCTCCAACATGGAGATCGACATGTGTGAAGAAGAAGGGACTGAAGAAACATCAGGAAACAAATGGGAAGAAAGGGTAGCAGGTCAGAAGTTTCTACAGTTGAAAGGGAATGTTATTCCCCAAGGGCTAGTGCCTTTGGAAAGGATGTTTAACAAGAATGAGGTTCCATTACAGCCAAACAAAGTTGTAGAAGAAAATCAGGTTGAGGACTTGAATCTGGGCACTGAGGCTGACCCTAAAATCGTGAGGCTGTCTAAGAAGGTCCCGGGAGAATATAAACAGCTGTATCAGAAGTTATTTCAGTCCTATAAGGATGTGTTTGCCTGGTCATATCAAGACCTAAAAACCTTCGATGTCAGCATTATGCAGCATAAGATTCCACTGAAGGGAGATGCAAAGCCACATAAGCAAAAGCTTAGATAGATAAATCCACTTTTGCTACCTTCTATTGAGAAAGAAATTAAGAATTTGCTGAAGGCTAAAATCATTGTACTATTGAGGTACTCTGAGTGTGTAGCTAATCTAGTCCCTGTACGGAAGAAGAGTGGAGAAATAAGACTATGTGTTGATTTTAGGAACCTGAACAGGGCTTCATTGAAAGATAATTACCCACTGCCCAAGATGGATCACATATTGCAGAAAGTGGTAGGGGCTGCCTGGATGTCGATGATGGATGGGTTCTCTGGGTATAATCAGGTCGCTGTGTTGCCAGAAGATCAAAAGAAGACGGCCTTCACCACCCCATGGGGAACATTTATGTATGCCAGAATGCCTTTTGGGCTGATTAACGCAGGGGCCACTTTCCAGAGGGCCATGGATATTGCTTTTATTGGAGAACAGGACCAGTTCGTAGTGGTATATCTGGATGACATTACTGCGTTTTCAAAGGATGATGCAGAGCACATAGAACACCTGTGCAGAACCTTTGAGAAGTGTAGAAAGTATGGCCTCTCCCTTAACCCACAGAAGTCTTTGTTTGCACTAGAAGAGGGTAAGCTCCTGGGACACATTGTAACTAAAGATGGAGTAAAGATAGACCCCAAAAGAGTGGAAGTCATAAATAGTATTGCGCTGCCCAGAAACAAGAAGGAAGTTCAGGTGTTCCTAGGTTGTATAAACTTCCTGAGGAGATTCATCCCTAACTACGCTGAGATAGTTAGGCACATAACTGATATGCTAAAGAAGAATAATGAAGTGAAATGGTTGCCAGAGTCAAGGGAAGCTTTTGCCAGAATTAAAAATGCATTTATTGAAGCTCCTATGTTAGCTGGGCCAGATTATGCCAAACCATTTATGATCTTCTCTTTTGCATCCCCCCACACAGTAGCTGGAGTTTTGTTGCAGAAAAATGAAGAGGAGTATGAACAACCTATTGCCTTTTTCAGTTAGGTGCTTTGGGATGCTGAACTGAAATATAATATATTGGAGAAGCAAGCGTATGCTCTGGTGAAATCCCTCAAAGCTTTTCGAATGTATGTTTTTCAGTCCCACATCATTGCATTTGTTCCTACAACAGCCGTTAAAGACATTGTTATCCAGGTGGATAGTGAAGGAAAAAGAGGAAAGTGGATAGCGAAAATACAGGAATACGAGTTAGATATCCATCCTACCAAATTGATCAAGGGGCAAGGTTTAGCCAAGATCCTGTCTGAATCAAATTGTCAGGCCTTGGGTATCAATTTGTTTATGACAACAAACGAAGATACTGGAGTAGAGGAGGAAGCACAGAGAATAGAAATAGCCTCCCAGAAGGTACATATGAAGTACCTTATCAGCCCGTGGTACAAAGAGTTGGTAGAGTACCTCCTAACCCTCAGTTGCCCGCCCAGCTGTGAGAAGACTAAATACAGATCATTGAGATTGAAGTCAAAGAAGTATATGGTTGCAAACAGTCGGTTGTATTGGCGGGATCCCTCTGGTATCCTACTCCTATGTCTTACGGAAGAGGAGGTGGAGAGTATAATGGCTGAATTCCACGAGGGAATTTGTGGGGGCCATTGCAGTTGGAGGGATACTGCTCACAAGATTCTGAAGGCGGGCTTCTTCTGGCCTAAACTGTTTGGAGACGTATTCGCTCGAGTTAGAGCCTGTGAGAAGTGTCAGAGGTTTGTCGAGAGACATAAAATAGCACCGCTCCCCATGATCCTTGTCCACGTAGATGAGCCATTCCAGCAGTGGGGAATCGACTTCATAGGAGAAATACATCCCCCTTCAAGTGGACAGCATAAATGGATATTCACTGCCACCGATTACTTTACGAAATGGGTGGAAGTTGTACCTGCCAGGAATACAACTGACACTGTGGTAATAAAATTCATGGAGGAACATATCATATCCAGATTTGGTTGTCCCGCTAAGATAGTAACTGACAATGCACAAGCCTTCAAATCCACAAAATTTGTCAACTTCTGCCAGCAGTATAATATTGCACTGGGTCACTCAACGACTTACTACCCCCAAGGAAATGGCCTTGCAGAGTCTTTGAATAAAACTCTGGTCCCAACACTGAAGAAGACAATCAATGAGAATCAGAAGAATTGGGATTCTCAACTGAAGTTCGCTCTGTGGGCTAACAGAATCACTATCAAGAGGGCAACCGGGAAGTCCCCATACGAATTAGTTTACGGGAGAGTAGCAGTTTTTCCTGTGCAGTTGGCTATACCGGTAGCCCGGTTCATGCAAGAAAGTCAGGAAGAACCGGATGACGTGACTAGAAGAATTAACCAGCTGGTGGAGCTCGAAGAAACGCGTAGTCAGGTAAATCAGAGACTAGAGGCATACCAAGAGAAAATGAAAGAGTTGTTTGATCAAAACGCCAAAGACAGAAAGCTACAGACAGGGGACTTAGGACTCAGGTGGGACGTACGAAGGGCTGATAAGGGCAAACACAGGAATTCGATCCCCTCTGGTTCGACCCTTTCAAAATTGCAGAACAAGGTGGCAACAATACTTTTAGGTTGGAGAATTTGCAGGGGGATTTGCTAGACGCCCCTGTTAATGGTCAGTTCCTCAAGCCTTATTTCGAGTACTGACTCAGGTCGAGAAAGCCTGATGTATCATATTGTATATTATTTCCTGTTTTAAGTGTTGTTTGAATAATGTTGTATTGGCGGGATCCTTCTGGTATCCTACTTCAAACCTTGGAAATCTCACAATAGAAGCCATGAATGAATTGTTCTTCTCTTAGGGCATATAGAAACTAAAATATAGGGGGATGATAGACCCTATTTCATTGGTCCTGGGGATGATGTCCAGTTTAATCAGGTCATGGGGGATGATACCCAAATTGACTTATAACAGCTGCCCCCTAAAGCATGAAGTCAAAATAATAATAATAGTATTTCGATGAGATGCTTTACAATGTGATGGGCTGGAACTAAAGTGGAGCGGCAACCTACATCAATATTACAATACATTACATCATGATATTTCATCTTGATCACGAATTTCCGAGAGAGGCATTCCCATGCTTAGCACATAAACTATCTAATAACATGTACATAGTTCAGAAATTTGTCTAAATTGGATTGTTTCGCAATACAGACATGCCTACAGATATAGGCCCATGTTTGGATGACGATTTGTATGTAAGGTCACCATACAAATGATGTGTACAACAATCCTGAAATCATAGCCCGATGGATGAAACTAGATTCTGGGTCTTCTTATCTCTTTCACTCGATCATTCAGGTACAAGTCTAGCCATGCGAATATATGATTAGTAGTTGAACATGGTAAGACGCTGTTTGATTACCAACCAACGATGTGAGTTGTTAACAAACACGAGAGAACCACCATTAATTTCAATGGCTTTCAAGGTACTGCAGTATGTTTTGCAAGGTGTGAATAGATGATTTTATGTCAAACGCCAAACAAAATATTTTGGTCAAAGGTCCGGAAGCATGAAACCTGCCAATGTTGAGGTAAAATTTAAGGTACTGGAAGATGATGTTTCTAAGTAAAATTCTTGGATGATGAGCTGATGTCAACATGAAGCCAATTTATCACGAAACTGGAGTTACTGATTTCGAAGACAAAATGTGACTTGATATAGCAATGTTGATGGATGATTGTCATGAAAATTAAGGTTTAATGTGTATTGCAGAAGGATGAGTATTCACTGGATGACTTCTCTTGAACATATTAGTGACACTGAGATGAGTTGGTAGCGTTGACCCAAAACCAAAGTGAAGGTATGATGAACCATAGGTATGAATGAAACGTTAAGAAGATTACCCAACCCAAAAGTAAAACTGATGGAGTGAAGTGTCATGTTCAAGAGCGACCTGCTACCATAAGAAGTTATGTTCTTTTCCCAAATTTTCCCCAGTCATTTGAAGACTAGTACCTCTTTATTTTTTAGCAAGCTTGAGGAGCATAACATATTCTTGATCTATAATTCAACCCTTCGAGTGAATATGCATTGCTATTAATAATTTAATCAGTCTAGCGATAAATGAAACTCGATTCTTGCCATGATCGACAAGCTCGTCGCTATTTTATGTTTTAACGAGACTAACGACAGTGACAACACGGTCCTTTTTCATATTTAGAGAGTTTGACAAAGAGAACAAAAGAAAATTCCATAATTCCTTTTTCGTAAATTTCACTCAAATCCGAAAAAGTGTAAAATAATATCTGAGAGAACCTCCTAGCCATGTTCGACTAAGGTTTTCCATTTTCGTAAATAATTTATCTTAATTTGGAAAAGGGTTAAACTTACATTGAGTAGATTTCGTTTCATTTACTTTTACGAGCTCAAAAAGACAAGTTCTCGACAATCTTTTCATATTATCGG
Source organism: Pinus albicaulis (assembly GCA_034641835.2). Lineage (NCBI taxonomy): Eukaryota > Viridiplantae > Streptophyta > Pinopsida > Pinales > Pinaceae > Pinus > Pinus albicaulis. Next base: position 1,428,478,345 of record CM076578.1, read on the forward strand.
AGTCTGAAAATAGCTAAAAGAAGACTTCAGGGGTTCCTTTTTCGTTGTTATTGAAGCTTGAAAAAGAGATAAAAGTGCACTTCAAGTCCTTTTTCATTTTTATCAAAGCTTGAAAAATAAGGACAAAAGCATGCTTTGTGGTCAAATCATTCTTGAATAAGTGTGCACACTAATCTGCTATATCAACTGTAAACCTGTTCATAACAACATAAAATGGATTAAAAATACTTGTTTCATGATAAAAATGAATAAAAACCATAGTCGCAACAATAAATATGATTTACAAAAAATCAAATGATTAATTAAAAGAGTTTTACTATTCATTTTTACCATTTGAAAGTTACCACTTGGATTCTGGAGCTCTGAACCAGTTTTTGCCCCCGAACTTTAGCAGTTGATTACGTTCGATTTTGTGGACGATTTTCCTCGCTGTTTGATCCAGGTTGGAGCTACAAACCTCCTGTTTCCTTCACTAGTCTTTATGTTTCATTTAATTGCAAATTTTTATGGATTTGGGCCCCTTAGGGTAACTTATTTTTCAGATAGGGAAACGAACCCTTGAATGTCGAAAGGTGCGTTGAAGTGCACTAGAATTGAAGGCCAAATGAACCTGCAACACATTGTCTCTTGCCCAGGGGTGCGTTGGGCACAATTTAAATTTTTGTTATTTGTATTGTACCCAAATTTTGCTTGGGTTTTTACGTGAAATGAGTCCTTATGAGTCTTATGATTGTGTTTAAGGGATTCAACGGACCAAAATGACAATTACATTGAGGGAAAGGGAACATGAGGAACAAAACATGATTGCGCTAAATGATCCGGGCACTGTAAGAGCCCTCAGAGAATGTGAGTTACTATAGTACTTCATACTGTCTGGTATGAGGCAACAGATGGAACTATTGGAGTTCCTTGTTCGTTCATGGGATCCAGCGATATAGGCATTTCACATTGGGGACAAAGTGGTCCAATTTTAGTGGAGGATATCTATTTTATCATAGGATTATCGAGGAGAGGCCTGCCCATTTTTATTTCAGGGTCTGCTATTGGAGGGGAGATGGTGAGAGATTATATATTGCAATCCAGGGGCTCACCCTAGCAAGGATGGGAAAATAGACATCCACGATGTTCATGATTTTCCATTAAGAACCATCTTATTCTCGATCGCAAAGCTTGTTGGTACCACTACACTACATGTAGCAAACATATCTTACATGTAGTATGCACTACAGTGCTTGGAGTGAACAATTTTCAACTGGGATAAAGTTGTACTCTTTCAAATGAAAGAAAAACTGAGCAAGGCAAAGGAAGAAAGAAAGAAAAATTACAACTATGGTTTGATCCTCATTTCTTTTTCCTTAGAGCGGATTCCATTGATGTAGCCTCATCATGTGACGCTGGGTATATCTGACCCTAGAGATCCAAGGATGTAGAGATGGGTAGAACTGATGGATAAACATGCTGGTCAATCAACCATCATGTTCTCGACTGCATTCTTCACCTAGTTCAGGTGACACATTATCGCCATCGATGATTTCGCGTATGCAAGCATCGAATTCCAAGGAGATCTAGATTTAGCTTTACCAGAAGGCGCTCAATGGGGTGCAATTGATAAGAATGTTTTGACCATGTTTTTTATTTTTTCTAAGGTTTATACATGTTTTTGTATTTTGATGTTTTCCCAAGACTAAACTAAAGCTTTGATGTATGCATATGTAGGTGGAGTTTGACCAGTGGGACAGCCAGAGCAGGGAGCGGATGAGCTAGAAGAGAGGGTTTTTGTGAGATAAGTCCTTCAAGATTTGGATATGTCTGAGACTCTTGCTGAGATACAACAACACATACAGGGGTTGACCATTGGGATTCCATATTTCTGGATTGAAGAGTTACCCATGCGCCTCCAGTGCCATACTATTGGCATTCCTAACTGTTGGATGCGGTTACTACGTAGGATATCTAGATCAGTAGCATGTTACCATGAGCATCACTAGTTTACTTTTGACATTTTGAGGTTATATGACCAATGTGTCTTGGGCATAAATTTTGTAGAAACCTATAAATATCTATGTATTTGTTTTCAGTGTTTTCCTATGTTTATTGTGCAATCCTATTCAATTATGTGATGTGAATTGATAATATGTCTTTACATGTGTTGCAAATGTTTGCCTATAACATAATTCGCTAAATAATCAGTTAACATGTTCAAGTTTCTCGAAGTGTGTTGATATTGAATGAAATCAAAATGTCTTTCCAAAAGTAGAACTCTTAGGAAAATACGATGTATTGTTGGATTTCTGACAGTATAAACACTAGTAAGTTGCAGTATTACAAGTTCTGAGTCTAACCTTATGATGATATGGTTAATACCAAATGAAATGGCATCCGAGAGAAGTTCGATCAACGCGATATACTCAACGATATAGTTTGTCGACCGAACAATACAAATCCTTTGAAAACTCACTAACTTGTCGTTCGGAGCGAAAATGACCCACGCTGCAGAGGATAGATTTTGCGTACTACGACTAGCACCATCAACATACCCAATAAATGGTTCCAAAGATTCAGACATCTGTGATTAAATGTAAAGTGGATTACTAACTTCAAGAAAACTCTAGAAAAAAAAACTAAGACAATAAATGCAAATCAACAACATATATACAATATAATACAATAGCTTACTACGGTTATGTTTAAGCATAGTAACGTTTGAGGTACAACCCATTTCGGGGTTGCACCAATGGAATTCTATTGTAATCCACCAACTCGTAGGTGCCCTTAGCAAGAAATCTTTTGAAAATATAGGGGCCATACCATAACGACTCAAATTTACGTGCACCTATTACATCAGATTCATGATCATAAAGAAGGACCAAGTCACTCTCTGAGAAGATGTGAGGCTGGACATGATTGTTGTATTGCGCCTTTATACATCTCTTATGCGCTTCGTTGGTAAATGCGGCGTCACGACGCTTTTCATCAAGATGGATGAGGTTAAAAATATGCGCTTCTTCATCTAAGGTGTCAGGTAAAAATTTGATTGTGAGTTTCAAGGACAATATTTCACATTGGATTGGTAAGATAGTTTCCAGACCATACAGCAATTGAAAGTGGGTAAATCCGGTTACGTTTCTCACCAAGGTTCGGTACGCCCAAAAAGCCGAGTACAAGGTCAAATGCCAGTTTAATTTATGAACTCCTATCATTTGTTTAATAATATTGTTAATAACCTCAACTTTTCCATTTGATTGTGGATAATAAGGAGTATAACTATCATGTGACAGTCCTAACTTGGCAGTCAACTCATTAATCATGTTATTGTGGAATTTCTTAACATGATATGTGACTATAGCTTGTGGAACACCAAACCGTGAAATGACATGATTAAAGAAAACAATGTAGTTATTTGTCCCATGCTATTAAATGTAGGCATCACTTCGACCCATTTGGTAAAGTAGTGTACTGCGACAATAATATTACCATGCTCCCCAGACGAACGAGAGTTACAGGTCATGAAGTCAATGCCCCATTTTTCAAATGGTCCAAAAGAGACAACATGATGCATTGGAGCTGGCGGTTTTTAGATTTTATGATAAAATATATGGCACGCATGACAACTTCTAACCACGAGGATGTAGTCGCAAAATATGATAGGCAAAAAGTAACCGGTGCAGAGTATCCTTTGTGCTGTAGCGTATCCAGACAATTTTCACCACAAGCCCCAACATGAAAATCATTTAAAACCCTTTTAGCCTCCTCATGAGTGAGGCACGTTCTTAAAATTGTATCGACACCACGACGATAAAGTGTATCGCCGACAATTAGATAATATTTGGTTTGGTATCGAATATCGTTGGTCAAAGCGATAGGTATCGGGCCGAAAATTCTAGGTCTGGAGATAAATGATAAAATCCCCATACTAAAGATCAAATGATCCGATCAAAAAAAGAGACTCATCATGAATAGATGGTTCCGATGTAGTAGCAGTACTATCAGAGGGAAGGTCTCAGATAAGCTACGCCAAAACTAAAGACTTCTTTGACTTGGATTTGATGAATTTCAAAGCAAACTCTTACAAAATGACAATCCATTTTGAATACTCCCCCCCTTCCTCCCCCCCCCCCAAACAATTGATGTAATAAGATGTAAGTCATGGGGTTGCAATCTGAAATGACAATGGTCTTTTGAAACAGGATATAGTGGCGAAATATTTGGACAACTTGAACAACCCCCAAGGTGAGATTTTCGACGTATGAATACCTTATTTTCGTATCATTGAGATTACGACTTAAATAATATATCGGATGTTTGATCCCATTTTCTACTTGGACCAATACCATAGAAATGGTCGTATCAGCCGCAACGATATATAATAAATAATCACTCTGATAATTGGGGGGATACATTAATGACGCCCATATAAGTGTATCCCTAATAGCACCAAAACAAGCTTGCACAACCTTATCCCAATGGAATGGAATCCCATTTTTCAAGAGTCAAGTAAATCCTTTAGCATTTCGACGTAGTTAGGTATGAACCTCCTTAGGAAGTTAGCCTTTCCCTGAAGTTTCTATAATTGAAGCAAATTTGAGGGCACAAGCAAATCAAGAATAGCCTAAACCTTCAGCGGGTTGATTTGAATTCCTTCTTTTGAGATGAATAATGCAAGAAAATGACCAGAACCAACACAAAACACATATTCATGTGGATTGAGACGTATTTTTTAGTTTCGGCAGTGTAAAAAGATAGCTCTCAAATGCATTGGGTGATTAGTTTGGTTTTGTGAATGTGCGGGTAAATCATCTAGGTAAATTTGAACAATGTGCTTGATGTCATTGAAAGCATAATCCATTGCTCTCTGAAAAGTTTCCCCAACATTTTTTAAACCAAACGAAAGTTTCCGATAAGCGAATTTTCCCTAAGGATAGATGAATTATGTCTTATATTGGTCCTCTGGGTGGATATTGATTTGATTGTAGCTAGAAAATCCATCCATGAATGAAAATATTTCACATCCAGCACAATCGTCAATATTCTGGTCGATAAAGGGAGTAGGATAGTTGTCTTTTGGACAAGCGAGATTGAAATCCTGACAATTGACACACACTCTGATGGTTCCTTGTTTTTTCATAACAGGAACAATTTTGGAAACCCAGTCAATTAGCAGAACATAGTAAATGAAACAAGCATGAAAAAGTTTTTCAACTTCTGCTTTAATGGCAACATCCTTCTTCGGATAAACAGGAAGAAGGCGTTGACGCACCGGTTTGACATAAGGGTACATTTTAATGTTGTGTTAAAAAATACTAGTGTCTATACAAGGCATTTCCTCGTAAGACCATGCAAAGATATCTAAAAATTCACGAAAGAGAGAGTGATATGTTTCAAGTTTTGATGGAGAACAAGAGACACTGACATGAATGTTTTCTACCACGCCAGGTTTGGTCGAAATATAGATAGAAATGGTTTCTTCAATATTTGATAAATTTCACTCAGATTCGATTGCATTAATAATAAAAGAATTCAAAAAGAATGTTTTGATCGATGGGTGATATAGTTCAATAAGATTATCTTCTTCGTAATCCTGAAGATGGGAATGATGATGATGATCTTCCCATGGTTCTCCTTCTGGCATCATGGATTCCACTATGTTCTCATTTGTCAAGAAAGTGGATGAAAAAGGATCAGATGGAGTACCAAAATCTAATGAACGATCGACCCAAATGAATGGCGATGATGATTTCAGATTCCCCGCCCAAGTCATGTATATTATTTGCTATGCTAGTTCAATTAGGCTGGGCAGTATAAATTCATCCAACGTAACTCTTAGAATCCTATACCAATAGGTGTCATTTTTCATGATTGTCTTATTGAACTATGCAATATGTTTAAACCTTTTTCTTGTGCAAAGGTGTTCCATATTCTTAAAAAAATCAAAAAATCAAAAAATTTAAAAAATGTAAAGAGGGTATACCCTAAAAGAAAAATCAAAGGGTAAAAAGAATAAAATGGTCAAAAAAGTGAAAGAAATGAACCCCAAACAAAAATAGACCAGGAAGGTGTGCAAGTCTAAATGCCACTACTATTTCATTTTCTGTAATAAACAAAATTGTGTGCAATTTGTCAAAACTTTTGCCACAATTTATGAAGGGTCAAACTGTTTAAACTTGACTCATTCATTTTTCAATTCATGCTGTAGAATAGAGAATAAATATCTGAACAAACGGTTTAATCTTGGATGATAAGTAGATAGGTAGAGTTAATAAAAGGTGCTCAACAGTTTAATCTGAGCCCTTGGATGTAATAAGTGTAGACTTAGATAGATTTACTATGTAAAAGAAAAAGAAGATTGTTAAGGGTTTTCCAGTCTAAGTGCACCCTAATAAAGAAGAGAAAATGGTAGAGTAAGTAAGTAGGGTAGGTAGATGTTGTTATTGAATTACATGTGATGAATGATGGCTTCAAAATGTTTGTAATCTTTTATTTTCATCACCAAGTGCAAAGGCAGAACACCACATTGGCAGAATTTCAGAACACAGAAAAGTCAAAATCATTAACTTCCCATCTCACTTTTTCCCTAACAATTTACTAATTTCCCCTAAGTGCTAAGGAATTTGAAGATTAAAGGGGCTCAAGGCATTTCCTTGACTTTTGGAGGGACCGGACCCTCGGCCCAATGATTGGAGAAAACCTTAGTATTTAAAAATATTCATCATCATACTCATTCATTCATAAAAATCTTTTCCTAAGCAAAATCCCATTTTACTTAGGAAAAACATGCAATGATCCATAAAAATCCATTTCACGCAAAGCATAAGTTAAATACATTATTATGGTTTTTTATACTTAGCTCTTTCTCTCATTTTTCATGTTAATTTCTAACTTTATATATTAAATCCTTAGTGGAAATACCTTATCCTATTATATATAATTCCCTTTTATAAATAACCAAAAAAACCATCTTACTATAAGTTTTTAGCCAAAGTATTTAACCCATGTGATTAAATAAAAATCCCACATTACAATGCCCTTTGGCTAAAAATATATCTATATAATTATCCTCGCCCCTTATGGTAAGTGAATCATCTCGATTTATTACCATATAATAAAAACATACGAAAAAGGGTTTAAGCATATGTTTTATATGTTTAAAACAGAAAAATAAAACCCGAAGTCTAAATTCAAATCAAACTTCGAAAATTAACCCATTCATTACCCCCCACCGTCATTATACGCAAAGAGGTTAATTAATCATCAAGATTAATTAATAATCTTTCCAGCCAATCGAAATCCTCCCGGAATGATTAATGGATATTAAACGCGTCAGGCCCGCTCATTAATTCCTATGCCATCTCCCCGTCCCGAATCACCGTTCGATTGCCCGCTCGGAGATCCACGGCCCTCATTCATTTCGCTGCATCTCCTTCATCCGATAGATAACTTGCGAAATCAAAGCGGTTTTCAAATAGTGTCCCGACCACGTGTCATTCAATTTGTGGAATCGCTGCCGATTCACATAAAACCACCCTCCTCCAAAGGGTGTGTGGAATAAACCGCTTACCACCGTTCCCCTGTGACTCGCCTCCCGTACACTGACGTCATCCCATAAAATAATAAAATATTCCCCACCCGTTTGACTTTGTAAATAAAACAAAAACTCGCGCATTTTTTATTATTCTGTGTGCTGAAAGCGACTTTGTCCTCCATCCAAAAAAATTCAAAAATCAACTGTCAACTACTATTCAAATGAATTCTACTGAAAGCTACTACCAGACCAGTGTTCCAGTATTCACTCGCCACCAGCTGGTATCTGTTAATCACAGTTTTTCCTCTAAAAACAGGTATTTACTCCATTTCACCCTAAACTCTGAAAGAAACTCAGCTTTCCTTGTTTTTCCACTAAAACAGAGTTAAAGTTGATTGCTAGTTCATTCCTTGATCCTAAAAACTGTAAATAATATTCCTGAACTTGCAATTGTACCCGTTTCCCCGCCGGAACATGAAATTATGCTCCATTTTCATAAAAACCCCCGAATTTCCGTTTTTGAATTCACAAGAACCAAAAATGGAAGTCCCAGTGGCTTTAAATGTTGCCCCATTGAACGCCCCTCAGAGAATTGGAATATTTGCCATTAGTGGATAAATATTTTCAGATCAAAGACTTAGTTTTCAGTGAAAGCCCCCTTCGAATTCATTGTCGCTGCAGAGACAATTATTTGAATGGCTCAGATATTATTGGGTTATGGGAGTCTGGTCTTCCTAGGTACCTTTTTCCCTCTATCCGTATTTTCCCTGAAATAATCCATTATTGTCATGCTAATTATGATCCAAATCAAAGAGCAGTTTTATCCCCGAGCCAGAATATCCGAATGTCCTTTTCCCTATTACTACTCAGTCTATCAATGATATGCTCCATTTTGAACCTGGTCAAAACCTCACTCCCTTGTCCATTGGAGAATTTCTTGAAAAATCTACTCAGTTATCCCCTGAAGAGGTAAAACACATTTGTCATACTTTCATGTTACCTGAACATCAGCCCAAGGGCCCACCTCCCTATGCTAGTGCCTTTTTTACTGAAATGGGCTAGATTATTCTGAATATGATTTCTTTTATCATGGGCTTTAATACTAGTGAGTATGTTGATGAGTTAATTCTAGTATTATTGTCTATCTTCACTCCTAGACAGCCTCCTGCTGTCAAATATAACTTTGCATCTTACATAGCCAACAAAATCCATGATCAATTCATGAGATTAGAGAATGAGAAAGTGTTTAAATATTCTTCAGTCATTTACCATCTCATGCTCTATTACCAATCTGAAAACTTTCCTTTCCATGTTCAAAAGCTTAATGTCCAAGGAAATCCCAGGTCTGTCATATTTTGGTCAGCCATCACCAATAATTCCAGAGATTCTCCTTATTCCTATAGTGAATTCATTGATCTGTTTATACACCCTGCAACTACCTTGTTGACAGGAGTTCCTCCTCCAAGACTCAACAATGAAATTAAGAAAACTCTGCAACTTTCAAAACACTACAAAATTGGTGATTGGTACTTGTACCAAAATTATACAGAAGTCAGAATATATGGATGTGAATTATGTCCATTTAAATTGCCAAAGTATGTGCCTATGAGACTTTTTTCTTTAGAGTACTTCAGGAAAATGAATAACTCTGATATTATTCATTTTTGTAATGCAAAGAAGAAAGCCCAACTCCGAATCAAAGGTCAATTAGGTCCATTTATATGCAATTCTAGGGATGTTGGACAAGAAGTTGAAAGAATACTAGAAGACCGTTTCAGATTGCAAAAGAGTTTCTACTGGGCCCCTTATGACCCATTCAACTTCATTTGTGACAAAAGAATGAAAAATAAATCAGCACCTTACATCCATCATAGGATTCCAGAAATTGAACAGTATGCTAATAAAGATGAATGGGTGGAGGGAACATTAATTGAACAGGATAGTGAAGAAGTCAATATGGACAATGTAATGAAAGATCTTGGAAAAATGCTTGACCTAGAATTTTTTGGGCAAGTGCAGGTACCAAACATTAGTCCTTCTTCAGCAGGGAATTTTCAACAGGAATTACAGGAAAACGTTCCATCAAGTGCAGTTGAATCCAAAGGAAAAGAGAAAGAGCCTGAAATACAAGTGATTGAAACATTCAAAATGACAGAACAACCTCAAACTTCCAAAAGACAGGATCAAGTACAGGTTTCTTCTGTTCAAACCAAATCAATAGAAATATCAATCTTACAGACTCCATCTAAAGTGGAAAAGGGCAAGAAAAGAGAGGCTGAAGGTACTACTCCTCTTAATGAATCCTCACAACAGCCTCAGACCAAAAGAAAAAAAGTGAATCCTCCACCAGAAGTAGAATCTAGTGATGAAATCATTGATAGTCCAAAGAGAAAGGATAGTCAGTTAACAAGATCAATTAGTGGGACAGTCACTACTATTCAGCCAAGTACTAAAATGTCTTCATTCAAACAGCCAATGAAAGATGCAGGAGACATAAAAAAGACATTTATCAGTATTAAAGCAAGGAATGATCCACTAAGGGTCCAGGTGTATAATCAGTATCTTAAAATGGCTCCACAAAATCAAGAGAGATTGATGTCAGCTTTTGACATTCAACAAGGGAAAATTTTAATGAGCCATTTCAAATCTAAAGTGCCAAAACCACAGACAGTAGCTGATTACGTCAGGACCAATTTTGAGGTCCTAGCAAAATATATTCATCCATTAGATCAAATTGAATTACACAAGCAGACTGGAGAAATGATCTATTCCACTCTTACTGACAAAGCAATGGCAGCTCATAAACTGCAAGATTCTTTAGAAAACACAAATGCACAACTACATGTGGAAAGAGCCTCATCTCAAGCCAAAGACAACAGGATAAAAACATTGGAAGAGATAATAATTGGATTAGGTCACAATCCAAAGGATGTTAAGGGTATTGAAGCATTGATTAAAAAGAAAGATGATGATATTGCTGCATTAAGGAAACAATTGAAACTACCAGCTTCAAGGCACCCTCAGACTGAAGAAGTAATGAAGGAAAATTCAGAAGAAGAGGTGATGGACTTACTTTTAAAAATGAATGAACGACTTGCTGAAACAGAAAAAGAACTTGAGCAAGCATTAAAAGATAAAGAGTCCATTATTCCAGCAACCACAACACAGGCAGCCACAGGAACAGGTACACCAATCACAGGCCAACAAGCAGAGCTAACACAGGTGAACACTTCTGATAAGGGTTCTGATGAATTAATCAAAGCAATGAATGAATTAAAACTGCAAGTGAAAGAACTCCAAAGCTTAAAGTTTCAGCTTTCTACTCTGGAAAATAAATATGATCAATAAAAAATGAGTGTTGCTGAGAAGACAAGAGAAATCAAAAAACTAGAAAAATCAGTTAAAGCATTGGAAAAGGATCTTACAATGGAAAGACCTTTAAGTGAATTAAAATAAATTCTTTGGTATAACATTATTCAATCAATAAAGAACGTTTGGTCTTCTATTCAAATAATATATGGACCGCAAGATTTAGTCAGATTGGCTCTGGAAGAAATTGAGAAAGCAAGGGAAGAGTTAGGGAATATGCCAGAAGAAGCCAATAGACTTATCAATTTTTTGAATACTCAGAATAAGCAGCAACTTGCAGAATTTGGAATTCAGGACAGGACAGGAACCATCTTGGAAATCAAAAGTGTTTTTACCAAAAGGACTCTTATGCAAAATCTTGAAAGAAGGTGTTCAGACATGCAGCAAGAAATTTTTACCTTCAAAGAAAGATTTGATGTTCTGTTAAATAAAGGTTTGCCTAGTCCTGTTAATGAAGAAGGTAGATTAATGGATTTGGAAAGTTTTGTAGCGAAAGTAAAAAAACAGGTTGATGATCAAGCCAGTTCTTCAACCAGTATAGCAGAAGGAACATTTCCAACAGGGAAAAGTCTTTATGAAAAATTGGAGAGTTTATTTTATCTAGAACATGAAATAAAACATTTGTTTCCATATCGGCCTAATTTTTTCAAATACATTGAAGCTGATGAAACATTGAGAAAATTGCAAAGAACCAGAGTGCCAGAAGTTCAATGGTGGGATGAGATGATGGAACTTTTATAAAATTTATCCTTGGGTAAAAAATTTTGGCCTATTTTACTGAGGTATATCTTGATAAAGGATAAATAGGTGAATAAAGGTCAAAGAGTATCAGTTCCGCAGTTAAAGTGTATCAGTAAGAATAAAAGAGTACCAGACAAGCAATGCAGTCAGAAAAGAATTACTCAAGAAGACAGCAATGAGCTAAAACAAAGGAACTGCTTCCAGCACATTCTAAAAAAGAGGAGACAACACACAACATCAGCTGATTTATCCTATCTACGAGACCATCTATCTCCATTTGTATTGTAACCTATTCATTAGTCACCCTAGATTATATCTCTTTTGTTATGAGATATTTTAAATAATCTTTTGTATAAATAAGCCCTCAATTGACTTATTGAGGGTGGAGTCTTCTACTTTGCTGTAACATTGATTTTTTGGAATAAAAGTGTTTTGGAGAAACTTCTTTGTGGCTTGCTGGATGATGATTTGAAGATCAAGATTTTTTGTAGGATTCATGTGTCAAATTACAGTTCAATAAGTCTTTTCTATCCTATGTTTTAAGTTTTATATCTGTTTATAATATCATTGTGTTCCATTTCTGAATAATTGACATAAAAGAATAAATCAAAACTTACTTAAGTGTACTCTGATTTCAATTGTGATTATTCCAAAATGTTTTCTTCTAAACTGGTTATAAGCAACGAATTCTTAATTGCTCTTGTTTCGCTGGTTTAAGCATTTTGATTACTATAGTAAAGACCTCTTATCTGCTCTTTATTTGTAATCATTCACTTTCTTTATTTGAACATGTTGAAAGATTCTTAATTGCCTTTCATCCCTTCAAAATCCATTCCATTCACTTTAATTTCTAAAATTGTTCTCTGTTTGGTTATCTTGCCTTGAAAAGCCATTTTGTGTGTAGAATATTAATCCAGTAAAGCCATCCTTTCGACTCCATAGCCCAATGGCCTGAAAATACTCAATCCTGCCCTTAGTTGGCGGATTCCACCATTCAAATTCAAACCAAACCCCTGAACTTCTAACTAGCCTAATATTTTCTAGGAACAAAGCTAAATTTTAAAGAGAGAGCCCTCTCTGGATATAGATTGGCTAGATTCTGTATCTGAAGGATGGTTAATGGTTACCTCGGGTTTCTTTCCTTTTCTTACAACTTCAAGGAAGGCCTGAGTGATAACATAGTGGTGACCATACTGGGGATCTGAATCATTTTTATTGTTAGTATTGTTCGCTTATAAGCTATAAACAGAGTCTGAAGATCAGCTAGGTAGCCTTTGAAATTATTTTGCTCTGAAACTGCATAGTAAATAAACGCTGCTTCAGTCTATCTCTGATTTAGCTTATAAACTGAACCTTAGTTTCAAATGTTCAATCAGATTCTCTAGTTCAATAAATCTTTGAGAAAATTTTAATCAAAAATCTTAAATTTCTTGAAGAATTTGCTGAAGTTGTACTTTCATTGTATTCAAAACAAAAAACCAAAAATATAAAGTCTAGGAAAACTGGCTTAAGAAAGAACTCGTTATACCAGGTCAAATCCTGATCCAAACCCACCTCCAGTATTCAATAATCCAAATCTAATTCCTAGATTTCTTAGAAGACAAGGAAGTCAAGAAAGCTCTAAACGAGGAAGTCAAGAAAGTTTTGGAAGTTCCAGACCTCTTTCTAGATCACATTCCTGTCCTGTGAAGATTATATATTTTGATGAAATACCTTTTGATGAGCGATTTGAAACATCTTTGTTTGTGAATTTTTCTAAATCTGAATTGTCTAAGCTAGTTCCAGATCCATTATTTCTTGAAGATTTACAATTGAGATTTGTTTCATATCATCTTGACAGACATTTACAAAATTCCATTCAATCTGAGTAGACCTTTGAAGAAACTTCAAACATTTCTATAATTACTGAAGCTTCCCCAAGTTCAGCTACTTTTCCTCAAGCTTCCCAAACACAAGCCACTCCTTCTACTCATACCCCCACCACTTCCAGACCATCATCACCTGTTATTCCATTACACCTTCCAATGGCTAATAGATATGCTCCGTTAAGGTTGCCAGGCAACCCTATTGCTTTACCTCAAGATTATCAGAGTAAAATCACCCCTTTTGATGGTTCCGGTACTTAGACAGCTCACAAACATACCAAAAGGATGAAAAATTACTTTGAATTTTATGAAATTGACGCTGATGATGTTCGAATGAGAATTTTTTTGCAGAGTCTTACTAGGGAAGTCAGGACATGGTTTAGGGCCCTTGCTCCAAACAGTATTGCTGACTTACCAGCCCTGTATAGGGAATTTTTGAATAGATGGGAGAAGAAAAAAGACCCTCTTCAAATCCTATCTGACTTTGGAAAATTGAAAAGAGGACATAATGAAACAGTGCAAGATTACATCATCAGATTTAACGAAGCCTACAACGCTGTTCCTCAGAACCTTAGACCCCCTCCGGATTCAGTACTGGTAATATTTCCTGATGGCTTTGACTCTGATATAGCATATTCACTTAGAGAAAGAGCCCCCCAAACCCTAGAAGAAATGCAAAGCATAGTGGTTAGTGTTGAAGCTAACCTCATAGAAAAACGAGCTATAGCTAGGGCTGAAAGAAGGATGCCTATGAACGAAGAACCTTCATCTTTTGAAAGAAAGCTGGATGCAATAATCAAAGGTATGGAAATACTGGGAGATAGGGTAGAGACGATCGAAAGAAAGTCTTCTGGTGATAATCAAAATGTTGTTAGAAACCCAAACTTCAGAAGAAATCAGAACCAAAATATTGGGAAAAATGTCCCTGACCAAAACATCAGGCCACCATTCCAAGAAAATTTTGTTGAAGGTTCAACTTCTGAAGAGCCTATCGAGGATGTTGAAATAAATAACGTGACTGAGAACAAATACGAACCAGAAGTTTTCCTATCTCAAGATGATCAAGAAAATCACATCCTTGAAACATTTCAAACTCATTCAGGAGAAAATTTTGATTTTAAAGAAGGCTATGACACAACAATTTATGCAGTTCATAAACAATACAATTTGAGAAGCAGACGAATTGATGTGCCAGAGAATAGCAAACAGAAAGTTGTGAAACAAAACATCAAAGGCAAAAATAACACTCCTCCTGTACGAATTCTGTCTAGAACAGGTCCTAACCCCGCAAATCCAATAATTGAAGATGTGTTTGATAACCAACCAAATAATAAACAAATTTCTAATACTTTTCCTCCTGTAGGAAATGTAGAAGAAACAACAGAAGTTAATTCAGAAACACCTTCAACTCATAATCCCACCCATGAAAAAGAGAAAAACGTTGAAGACTCAAAAAACAGAGAAAATCCAACTGTTCAAAACACTAGAGCTCAAATAGAAAAACCTTTCAATCTAGAGGCTGAAATAGGCAAAATAAAGATAGTTGTTCCCTTATCAGAATTGGCTAAACATGATGTCTATAGAAGCCAAATCAGCAAATCCCTTAACATTAACATTACTGGAATGGATGATTCAGTAAATGTTCTTGATGATCAACCCAAACTCCTTTTTGGCGCTGAGGTAAATGACAAACCAGAAAGTGGAGGAACTCCTCCATTTTATGTGAGTTTGAATGTTCATGACAAAATACTTCATAACGCTATGCTTGACTCTAGAGCGTCCCATAATTTTATGCCAAAAACTGTGATGGAAAGATTAAACCTGGACATTACCTGACCATATAAAGATCTTTTTTCATTTGATTCGAGTCAGGTAAGATGTTTAGGTTTGATTAAAGATCTGTGTGTTACTTTGGTGCAATACCCTGCGAAATTTGTTCTGATGGATATATTAGTAGCTGATATTCCTCCCAAATATGGTATGTTGTTGTCCAGATCCTGGGGTGCCAAACTCGGAGGATCTATTCAACTAGATATGTATTATGCTACTATTTCAGTATTTGGTCAGCCTAAAAGACTATACAGAGAGACATTGATGAAATATTTGGTCAGTAGCCATGAGAAGCCTGAAAACTTCCCTGTATATTTAGTACATTCTAATATGGACTCTTTCATCATTTATAATGCTCAATTGGACCTTCCTATTGAATTAGAAGCACCAGAAACAGAGACTGCAAATAAATCTACTGTCCAAATCGAAGAAATTTCTGAAAACAAAGAAGCCTCAGACATTCAAGAGACACCAGAAACATGTTGAAACAGTTGATGAAGATTATGAACATGAAATTCTGTGGCATTTAGAATTTGACGGTTCAGTAAATAAGTTAGGAGCAGGAGTTGGAATTTGGATACATAATGTTGAAAATGATCATGCCGAAGGCCATGCTTATAGGTTGAACTTTAGATGCACTAATAATATGGTAGAGTATGAAGCTCTTTTGCTAGGGCTTAAACATGTCAAAAAGTTAGGAGCAATTAGAGTATCAATCATAGGAGACTCTGAGTTAATTATTCAACAAATCAACGGTGAATGTTCAACAAAAGACCCCAGATTGAAACAATACAGAGAAACAGTTGTGGAAATTCTCAACACTTTTCTACAAGCTCAACTTGCCAAAATTCCTAGAAAACAAAATTTGCATGCTCACTGTCTTGCAATGTTCGCTAGCACCTGTAAATTACCTTTTGGACCTAATCATCAATTCACAACTGAGATTAGACATAGACCTGCTATACCAGAAAATCTTTTGAATTGGCAAGTGTTTGTAAATAATAATCAGATCAATAACTTTTTAACTTTAGAAAATGAATTCTCTAACAGTAGTATAGATGAAGACATAACAATTAATCAATCTGATCGACTAGATGAACAAGAAACAGATATTTCAGAAGAGACTACAATTCACATGCTTCACCCAACCACATTCACTGAAAAAGATATGCAGTATTTGAAACAAATGGAATTCGATGAGATTATAGAAGATGAATCTGAAATTATTAATCTGAAAGATAATCATTTACCTAAAGGATTGACTCCTTTAGAAGATCTTTTTGACTCAAATGACATTCCCTTAAAACCCAAAATGGAACCTGTAAAAGCTGATATTGAAGAAAGCAATTTAGGAACTCAAGAAAATCCAAAAATGGTTAAGTTATCTAAATCTTTGCCAGAGGATCAAAACGTTAAATATGTTGAAATTTTAAAATAATTCCAGGATGTTTTTGCCTGGAGCTATGAATATTTGAAGTCATACGATACATCAATCATTCAACATACAATACCTTTAAAACCAGATCAGAAACCATTTAAACAGAAACTTAGAAGGATTAACCCTGTTTTATTACCTTCAATTGAGAAAGAAATTAAAAGAATGTATGAAGCAGGAATTATAGCTCCTATTAGGTTCTCTGAATGGGTTTCTAATTTGGTACCAACAAGGAAAAAAACTAGAGAGATTAGACTGTGTGTCGATTTGAGAAATTTGAACAAAGTTTCTTTAAAAGACAACTATCCTTTGCCTAAAATGGACCATATCTTACAAAGGGTAGTGGGATCTTCAAGGATTTCTCTTCTGGATGGATTTTCAGGGTACAACCAAATTTTGGTTCATCCTGATGATCAAGACAAAATGGCATTTACAACACCATGGGGTACTTTTAAATATGTTAAGATGCCTTTTGGACTCAAAAACGCAGGGGCCACCTTCCAAAGAGCAATGGACATTGCATTCGCCAAAGAAATTCATGATTTTCTGGTTATTTATCTACATGATTTAACTGTTTTTTCCAAAACAGATCAGCAACATTTAGATCATCTAAGGAAAGTGTTTATAAAGTGCAGAAAGTATGGTATTTCTTTAAATCCTAAAAAGTCATTGTTTGGTCTTGAAGAAGGAAAACTCCTAGGTCACATTATTTCTAAATATGGCATTAGAATTGATCATGAAAGAATACAAGACATATTGCAGATACCTCATCCCGGGAACATTAAAGAACTTCAAGCTTTCATAGGAAAGATCAATTTTTTGAGAAGATTCATTTCTAGTTTAGCTGAATTACGTAGACTTCTTAATAACATGTTAAAAAAGGATTCAAGTATTCACTGGACTGTAGAAGCCAAGCAATCATTTGAAGAAATCAAAATGGCTTTAACCAGAACACCAGTTCTTACCAGTCCAAAGTTTGATAGAGATTTCATAATTTTTTCATTTGCTTCTGAACATACAGTTGCAGCTGTTTTACTACAAAAGGATGATCAAGGATGTGAAAAACCAGTATCCTTTTTTAGTAAAGCACTTAGAGATGCATCTTTGAAATACAATATCATGGAGAAACAGGCTTTTGCACTTGTGAAAGCAATTAAAGATTTCAGAGATTATATATTGTATTCTCATGTGATAGCTTATGTACCTAATGCTGTCGTTAAAGACATTTTAACTCAAGATGGTATTGAAGGCAAAAGAGGTAAGTGGATAGCTACCATATTAGAATATGATATTGAAATTAAACCAACAAAACTCATAAAAGGTCAAGGTTTGGCTTAACTCATGACTGAAACAAATTTCTAAGCCCTGGATATTAATGAACTGGATGACGAACAGGAGATGGCGACTCCACAAATCAGTCAAGCAATTTTAGGCTCACCCTGGTACACTGATATCATTTATTTTTTGTTAAACCTGCAAGCTCCTCCAGGGTTGTCCAGAACGAAACAAAGGTTTTTGAAAATGACATCTTTAAAATATTATATTTTAGATAGTTCTCTTTTTTGGAAGAATCATGATGGAATTCTATTAAATTTTTTATTGAAAGATGAAACTGACAAGGTTCTTAATGAATTTCATGCAGGAGACTGTGGTGGACACCTCTACTAGAAGTCAACTGCAGATAAAATCTTAAGGGCTGGTTTTTACTGGCCAACCTTGTTTTCAGATGTTAAGAAATTTGTAACAGCTTGTCATAAGTGTCAGATCTTTGAAGGCAAAAGAAAATTGTTGCCTTTACCATTAAAACCAATTTCCATCGAGAGACCCTTTCAAGAATGGGGACTGGATTTTATTGGAGAAATCCATCCCCCTTCCTCTGGGCAACACAGATGGATCCTTACTACCACAGATTACTTTACTAAATGGATTGAAGCTATCCCATGCAGACAAGCCAATGATTCTGTAATTATAGGATTCTTAGAAACCAATATACTTTCAAGATTTGGCTGTCCAGAGAAAATTATAACAGATAATGCTGCCGCATTTAAGTCTAAGAAAATGATTAGTTTCTGCAATAAATATCACATCACATTAGGCCATTCAACAACCTATTATCCCCAGGGTAATGGACTGGCAGAGTCTTCCAATAAAATCCTTATTAATATCATTAAAAAATTATTGGAAGAGAATAAAAAGAATTGGCACAAGAAACTTACCAATGCATTGTGGGCAGACAGACTTACAACTAAAAAATCATTTGGGACTAGTCCATATGAATTAGTTTATGGTATTGCGGCTAGATTTCCATCATCCTTAGGAATTCCTGTTATAAAGTTACTTCAGGAGGCTCAAGTAGAACCAAATGATATTCAGAGAAGAATAAACCAGACAATTCACTTGCAGCAGACCAGAGAAAAAGTGTATCAACGATCCCAAGTCTTGCAGGAAAAGTTAAAGAAAATGTTTGACAAAAGGACTAAAGCTGAAAATTTTCAACTAGGAGACAAAGTTCTGAGATGGGATTCTAGAAGGGAAGATAAAGGAAAACATGGGAAATTTGATTTTTTATGAAAAGGACCTTACATCATTCATGCTTTACAAGGAAATAACACATACTTTTTGAAGAATTTGGATGATTCAGAAGCTGAGGAAGGACCAGTCAATGGTCGAATGCTAAAGCACTATTTTGATCCTATTTACTAGGATGTTCTGATTTTTTCTAACTTGTACATAATATATCCTTTCTAAATGCATCAGTTTTGATTGGATGGTGACTTGTTGGAGTTGAAGCCCGAAGTGAAGGCTCTAAGCTTCCGAAGTTTCACTATCATATATACAATAAAGCTACCAGAAAAACAAAATTTCATGGTTCAGTCAAAGGCATTTTGAGGCATCTGACCTGTTGTTCTTAGCTTTTCCCTAGGAAAAGCCATCCCCAAGTGGAGCCAGTGTTAGACTCCTATACCAATAGGTGTCATTTTTCATGATTGTCTTATTTGAACTATGCAATATGTTCAAACCTTTTTCTTGTGCAAAGGTGTTCCATATTCTTAAAAAATCAAAAAATCAAAAAATTTAAAAAATGTAAAGAGGGTATACCCTAAAAGAAAAATCAAAGGGTGAAAAAATAAAATGGTCAAAAAAGTGAAAGAAATGAACCCCAAACAAAAATAGACCAGGAAAGTGTGCAAGTCTAAATGCCACTACTATTTCATTTTCGGTAATAAACAAAATTGTGTGTAGTTTGTCAAAACTTTTGCCACAATTTATGAAGAGTCAAACTGTTTAAACTTGACTCATTCATTTTTTAATTTCATGTTGTAGAATAGAGAATAAATATCTGGGCAAACAGTTTAATCTTGGCAGATAAGTAGATAGGTAGAGTTAATAAAAGGTGCTCAACAGTTTAATCTGAGCCCTTGGATGTAATAAGTGTAGACTTAGATAGGTTTGCCATGTAAAAGAAAAAGAATATTGAAAAGGGTTTGCCAGTCTAAGTGCACCCTAATAAAGGAGAGAAAATGGTAGAGTAAGTAGGTAGGGTAGGTAGATGTTGTTGCAGAATTACCTGTGATGAATGATGGTTCTAAATGTGTTCAATTTTACTTTCATCACAAGTGCAAAGGCAGATAATACATTGGAAAAAATTTCAGAGCAAAGCAAAGTCA